>APFE030421273.1:12721-87673 GCA_000404065.3 Pinus taeda
CGCTGTAATATCCTCTGTTTTCTCTCACAGTCTCACCTCTCTGTTTCTCGCTCACACAGAATACACATCTATCTCACAGCCTCAAATACAATGCCCTCATAGAAAGAGAGGGGTCACCTTCTAGGGCAAAAAACCCTAAACTAAACATAAGTTCTACCGTTAGATCATCCGCCTAATGAACGACCCAGATTGACTAGAAATTACTATACTTTTACAAGGAAAATTTACATCTGTTTTTAGCTTCGGGGGCGCTACCCCCGAGCCCCCGCCGGGGGACCGCTGGCCCCCGGACCCCCCAGCCGCGGGGGGGACAAGTCCCCACCGCACCACCCTGCGTGGAGGGGTGTACAAAACTTCCTAGGGTATACATCCCGCTGAAACAAAGACCTCTGAACAATCATGCTCCACACACAACAAACCACTTAGGATCAATACCTTGGACCCAAAACCTAGGGTCAATAACCTAGACCAAATGTCTCAGACCAATTACCTTGGACCAAAATACCTTGAATCAAATACCTTGGACCAAAAAGTTGGTTTTCCAAAATGTACGCGCATTTCCTCCTGTCAAAATCCGTGTATATGTTATACACTACTTTTGTTCTGTTAAACTGCATGTATACATGCCTTGGACAAAGTGAACCAGGGTATAGCTATTTTTCTTCATTCTTTGGAGTCTGATCTGTAATCCTTTGTTGTTGACCTACTGCATTGTGAACTTTCATCAAAGTGAGTTGCCATAAAGGACAATACATGTATTGTAATGCCAAAAATCTCCCCCTTTGGACTTGATGACAATAACAACACCAAGATATTGTCCCCCTTTGACATCAAGGGAAAATGGCACACAAAGGTATGCTCTCCCCTATGTTGTTCATGCTCCCCTTGAGGACATGTTGAATCCTCTGATTGAGCTCCCCTTTGTACATTCTAAGATGCACTGAAACCATCCACGACCCCCCTAAGCACAAGCGAAGTCTACAAAAATATTCTTCAAAAGAATAACATGACTTTATAACACAACTATGTGAGTACGCCCTGCCAATCACTAATGATACATACATACATCCATCTCCCAACCAAGTGGGGATATATCAAATTTGACTCATAGACCCAACCCAGTGGGGATATACCAATTGTTTATACACGAAAAAAATATAATTACATCATCCATCCCATGCAAAATGGGGATACAAATTAGATCATTTGTCAAATAGGACTCATTCAAATGTATGAGAAGACATATCACACCCTAGACGTTTACATGACTTTAAGCAACAAAAAGTATAACTATCTGAAGCCATAGTTGGACTCAACAACCATAATGCCGACAATGTAGAATGTGAGTGATGGCTAATGCTCCCCCTAAACCTGTGCTACCTATGCATTGTTAACAAATTAATGATGAAGGCGTCTTTGTCAGTTAGAGAAAAATTAATGAACAAAGCATATCAATAGAGTTTAATCATCAACATCAGACAAACAACCCATATCAGAGCCTTCCCCACTGTTTTTCTTGTCTGGAAACCATATACGCTCCTTGACCCACAAAAACCCATGTGTGTACGCAACTATACTTCATGAAACACGCGTATAACAACCTTTCTCTAAAAAATTAGAGTTAACGGCAAGATGATGTAGCATATACTCCGTGTTTTTGTATGAGATATTCAAATGTTTCTCTGTGTAGTGGTTTAGTGAATATATCATCAACCTATTCTTTGGAGGGAACATACTCCAATCTGACCTTTTGTTCAAGCACTTGTTCACGTAGAAAATGGTATTTTATGGATATGTGCTTTGTCTTGGAGTGCATGACTAGATTCTTTGAAATACTAATTGCACTTGTATTATCACATAGAGTGGAGATGGGTGGAGTATATGTGATTTGAATGTCTTGCAAGGTTTGCATCATCCAATGTAGTTGTGTGCAGTAAGATTCAGCAGCCACATATTGTGCTTCAACTGTGGATAAAACAATTGAACTTCTATTCTTGTTGAACCAAGACACTAACCTGTAACCCATATAGAATGCACCACCACTAGTGCCTTTTGTGTCACCAACACTTCTTGCCCAATCTGCATCTGTATATGCATGAAGAGTAAGATCTGCATCTCTAGGATACCATAAACCAAAGCCTTGAGTTCCTTGAAGATATTTGAAAATTCTCTTGACTTCCTGAAGATGTGATTCATTTCGTTTTGGTTGGAATCTTCCAACTATTCCTACTGCATGCATGATGTTAGGCCGGGTACCTGTTAGATAATGTAGACTGCCAATCATGAATTTGTAAGTGGTTGATGTACTGTTGTTGATTCATCATTTAAGTTGAGACTACATCCTGTTACCATTGGGGTACATACAGGTTTAGAATCTTCCATTCCTACCTTTTCAAGATCTGTTTGAGATATTTGGTTTGTGAAAGAAAAATACCATTTTTATTTTGTTGAACTTGTAGATCGAGAAAATAGGTATGTTCATCAAGCAAGGACATTTCAAATTCTTGTTGCATTACTTAAGAAAAATTTTGACTCATGGATTCTTCATTGCTACCAAAAATGATATCATCAACATAAACAATAATAATTAGCAATTTATTGATTTCAATCTTTGTATATATATTGCTTTTTGCTGAAACTTTGGTAAAACCTTGTTGGTGTAGATATTTGTCAGGGCGGTAATACCAGGCCCTTGGAGCTTGTTCCAAACAATAAAGGGCCTTTTTGAGTCTGCATACAAGTTTCTCATCATTTCCAAGAATGAATCCTTCTGGTTGTTCAATATAAACTTCTTCTTCTAAATCTCCATTTAAGAAGGTTGATTTTACATCCATTTGGTATACTTTGAATTTTTGAAAGCTAAAAAGAGAAAGAAACATCCTTATGGCTTCAAGTCTAGCAACAGGTGCAAAAGTTTCTTCAAAATCTATACCTTCTTGTTGAGCATACCCTTTACAAACAAGTATGGCCTTGTTTCTAATGACTTCTCCATTTTCATTCAGTTTGTTTTTGAATATCCATTTAGTTCCAATAATATTTTTATCATGAGGTCTAGGAGCTAATTACCAAGTATCATTTTTTTCAATTTGTTCAAGTTCTTCATCCATGGCCTTGACCCAACATTCATCCTTTCATGCTTCTTTTACATTTTGAGGTTTGGTGGAGGATAATAATGCTAGATAGCTTGAGGTCCCTGTAATAGTTCTTCTTGTCTATACACCTACCTTTTTTCCCCTAAAATTTGAGTTTCCACGTGATTTTTCTGAACATACCTGGACAGAGTCTTTTCTTCTACCATTATTTCTTCTTCTGGTGCTTCATTGGTTTCTTATTCAATATGATTTTGATTTGATGTGGGAAAACAATCCCTATATTCTTCATTGTCATAATCTTCTGTTGATTCTATCTGTTTTGTATTTTTGCATGCTTCATCAACTACAACATCAATGCTTTCAACAATTTTTCCAAGTCTTTTATTATAACACTTATATCCATTACTTTTGGAAGAATAACCAAGAAGAATACCTTCATCTACTTTGGGTTCAAACTTACCAAGTTTTTCATTAGTCCTTTTGATATAACATTTGCTTCCAAAAACTTTAAAGTATTTTACAGTAGGAGTCTTACCATACCAAAGTTCATGTGGAGTTTAAGCTTTGTTTACTCGAATATTTGCTTTTTTGAGAATAGTTATGGTAGCGAATGTAGCTTCACCCCAGAAGGTTGCAGGAGTTCCAGATTCATCTAGCATAGCTCGAGCCATTTGTTGAACTGTTATGTTCATTATTTCTACAACACCATTTTGCTAAGGAGTCATTGCAGTGGACAATTGCCTTTTTATTCTTTGTTGTTCATAAAAGTCAAAGAATTCATCTGAGGTAAATTCCCCTCCTAGATCAAATATGAGGCATTTAATTTTTTCATCTCATTCATTTTCAACCAAGGCTTTGGTGGCTTGGAACTTTTCAAAAGCTTCATCTTTATGCTTTAGAAGACCTATCCAACACATTCTAGAAAAACCATCAATGAACAAAATAAAGTACTCTTCTTGAGGAGGAGACTTTTTCCTTGATGGTCCACATAAATCAATATGGACAAGTTCAAGAGGCTTACTAGCTGACACTTCTTTTTCCATGAAGTGAACTCTGGTTTGCTTGCTGATTTGACATGGTTTGCATATTGTATTTTTTGGGATGCTAATATCTGGAAGATCACGAACAACCTTGAATCTGCATGTTTTTCTTCTTTTAGAAAAGCTTAGATGTCCCAACCTTCTATGCCACAACCAGTTTTCATCATTTTTGGTTATATAGTAGTGTTGTTGTCCTCCCTTGTGTATGTATAAGTTGTTTGGAGTTCTTGTAACTTTGATCATGGTCTCACCTATATCAAGCTCATGAAAAACACATATGTTTGATCAAAACACCACCTCATTTCTTTGATCACACATTTGACTAACACTCAACAAGTTATGTTTTAAACCATCTACATACATAACATTTCAAAATTTAACGTTTCCTTTCAAGAAAATAGATCCTTTACCTTTTATGATAACAAGAGTGTCATTTCCAAATGAGACATTGTTTTCCTTTTCAAAGGCATTATATCAGTGAAGTTTTTCTTTTTCACTTGTCATGTGTTTTGAGCATCCACTATTGATGTACCGTTGATTTTCTTGTCCTTCTGCATACAAGGCTATACCACTTCTTTCTGTTTGAGATTCTTTCCTTCTCCATATCTTTGGATGTAATGGAGTTTTCCCCTTTTGATATGTTTACCAACATTTGCTCCTACATTTAGATTCTTCATGACCAAAGTTGTTATAGATTGAGCATTCTATTTCATTTTCAAGAAGAGAAAAGTTATTATAGGAACTATTCTTGATCCCTATTACATTCCTTTGATTTCGTGATTCTCTTATTATGATGGTTTTGTAAGAAACACATTGAGTAGATTTGTGTCCAAAATTATGACATGAAAAACATTGCCCATTAAAGAAGTTGTTGCGACTATCGTATCTAATGACCTGGTGTTTGTAGTTTCTATTGATATTCATCTTCGGAGAAAATTGAGTATGATTTATGTGAGGTTGGTTGTGGCTTATATTTATCCTTGGAGTAAATTGAGTCTGATTTACCTGGTGTTATGCTTTATGCCTTTGTTGACGATTGTCATAATGTTCACTGGTCATTGCTGCCTCAAGATAGCTTTTGGTGGAGGTTGACAGCTTTTGCGATGCTTCTTTAGTATATCCAAGACCCGTCTTTATCAGAGGAGAATGGTGAACTTTGATAATTTCATTTAAAGCTTCTAATCCTTTAGAAAAACTAAGATTGAGAGATTTCTTTTCTTTCAAGATCCTTTCTTAGACCCACAATTCCACATTCAAGTTTTCCATTGTGTTTTTCTTTTTCAACAAGTTGGATGTCAAGGTATCTATAATCATATTCTTTTCTTCTAAAAAGATTTTTTTTTTGGATATTTCTTCACGAAGGTCTTCCTCTTCTAAAGCTTCCCAAAAATTATCATCCTCATAAGCCATGAGAAGTTTGTAATCTTGTCCAGTTTCATCTTTGTCACTATTAGATAAAACATTGCTATCTTCATGAGTATAGTAACCCCTTTTATTCACAACTTGTTTTATATTCCCTTTTGCATATTCCTTTCCTTTTTCAAATTTATCTTTATGAGGACATCGGGCAACATAATAACTGACTCTGCCACAAGAAAAGCATTTGAAGGGTAACTTACCTCTAAACCTTGCAGAACCTCGTTGAGGCATTTTGACAAAGTTTACCTCATCTTCTTCTTTTGAAATATGTCCTAATTCATTGTGTTCTTCCTTTCCTTTTGCTGAAGCTTTGAATGTAGCTTATCTCATATCTGATGGTCCTCCTTTTCTCATCTAAAAGGTAGTTAAGATTCCATGAAGCTGTGTCATAGAGGTATTCTGCAAATCCTATTTTTCTTCTATGGCAGACACTTTGGGTTCAAATTTAGCAAAAAAGGATCTTAAAACTTTCTCAACTAAGGTAACTTCCTTAATTTCTTCACCCAGATTCTTCATACAATTGACAACCTCATCTATACGTAGGAAGTAACTAGCTGCTTTCATCACTATGCATCTTAAGAGTTTCATACTGAATGCTGAGAGTTTGAAGCTTAACACATTATACCTGAGGGTCTCCTTTATAGCTAAGAATGATTTTGTCCCATATTTCTTTGGCTGATTTGAGCTAGATGACTTTGACAAACTCTGATTGTGACGAAATTCCCAGTAAGGTACTCGCAGCTTTGGCATTGGTTTCATATTGCCTTTTACCTACCGTATTTGTAGGAATTGCTATTGGAAATGTATATCCTCCTTACACAATTTCCTAGACATACGTTCCAAGTGATTGTAGATAGGTTGTGGTTCTTATTTTCCAATAAACAAAGTTTCTTCCATCGAAGATTGGCAGTTTGATCGATCCTATCCTTTCTTGATTATTCATGTTGATGGATCTCCCTTTGAGCGATCAAGCGTCTTCTAAAGGACCTGCTCTAATACCAATTGTTGGAAATAATACTGAAAGGAGGGTGAATCAGTATCATCAGATTAATAATTTTATTTTCCAAATAGATTTATATACACTACTTTAGTGAAGTGAACTAGCGTGTACACGCAACTATGCTTAAAGAAACTAGCGTACATGTAGAGAACTTGTGATTTAGATAGTTTATCATGTGTTGAGCTCAAACCAGTATATCAGAGATTTATTAGGCAGTGTAGAGAAAGAGGAATAAATCATCACACATAAGTAACACACATGAACACCAAGATTTAAGGTGGAAACCCAATGTGGGTAAAAACAACATGTTGTTGTCGTCTCTGTCTTCTTTTAATAATAAGAAAATATGTTTACAATATTATACTGGTGCAGAATCATACCAGTACATAGGCTTCTACCTGCAGAATGTTACAACCTTTGCTCGTTTTCTAGCTTCTACTAGAAGGGAGGTACAACCCCCTAGCTCTTGTACTAGCCAATATGTTTACTAGTACATAGGTGAGAGCCTACAAAAAAATCCACTCTTCCACCAGGCACCACGTTTCATGAATTTTTAGATTGGATACTTCTGGATCACAACACCACAAACTGAAGGCCACATTTCATCAAATTTTCATAGTGGGCCCATCAAAGCCTTTTAAACTTAAACTGTATCAACCAATATTTAGTTAATCTGAACAATCAGATCACTGACCCTTGAACTCTATGCTGAACCTAGAACCCTGAATCATCATCTAGAGCCATCTGTAAGCTCAAAAATCATCTATTAGAGTGTATACACTACTTGGTTGTACCCAACCTGCATGAATACGCTACTTCCATTAATCTAACCTACGTGTATCTCCAAAGACATTAAATCATACACTTTTGAACCACAGATTGTACCAATCAGTGACATTCTAAAGATCTACTATCATATTACAGAGTTCAAAATAGATAGCAAGAAGGATCACCCTTCCTTCTTAATCAATCAATCAATCATATTCTTATACAACAGTTCTATGTTCAGATCTAAGAGGACTTCATTGATAGACAACAGTAAAACAATAGAATTTGGATAGATAGATCAGTCAGATTGAAACAGAAGATTTTATTTTTGTATACGCTACTGGGAAGAGTCAAACTTGTGTGTACACGCACTTTGGCCAAGATGAACTTCTGTATAGATCTGCAAATTTTGACTCAGAAATTTGTTGCAATTCCAAACTTCAGATAAACCCAGATCATGATAGACAACAAATAGAATAGGTGCAAAACATTAGATCTGATCACAACCAATATTAGATCATTCAAGAATAATTCATTTCAAGCCTCATGATTCCTGATCTAATGTTGACCTCAAGGTGCACATGAATATTTCAGATCCAATCCCAAACATAATAGTGCAACATAATATATACTTCAGATAGAAGTATTCCTTAGAATTTCATTTCTTGCAAACCATGGCCTAATGATCTTCTCCTCCTTATATACTCTTAGGCCATTCTCAATACCTTGGACCAAAACCACTTAGGACCAATACTTTGGACTGAATGACTCATACCAATTACCTTGGACCAAAATACCTTGGATCAAATACATTGGACCAAAAACTTGGTTTTCCAACATATACGCACTTTTTCTCCTGTGAAAGTACATGTATATTTGATACACTACTTTTGTTCTGTTAAACCACATGCATATGCACCTTGGATAAAGTGAACCAGCGTATACCTCTATTTCTTCATTCTTTGGAGTCTGATCTGTAATCCTTTGCTATTGACCAACTACACTGTGAACTTTCATCTAAATGAGTTGCCATCAAGGACAATACCGGTATCATAATTCCAATAGACTTGTAGTAGGTTAGTGGACCTATAGCTTGTAGCCTTTCTTTTTGACTCTAAATGCCACTTATAGCCTCATTGATTATGCATTTTGTTTTTTATATGTATTGCACTCAATTCCCCTTTGATATATTCACCTTTTCATGGTATATAAATGAGAAAATGTTTCATATTTTGTCTCTATTAATTTGGAATCCTAGTTTAAAATCTTAAAAATAGTTTTCCATTAAAAAATAGTTATTTCATGTAGTGTTTTGAAAGCTTAGCTCATTGAGATTTGTTAAAATTGAAAAATAGGGCCAAATTCCACCATTGGGAAATGGATCTGTTGGAGATGATTATTGCATTGAAATCCTCTTTTCCAGAGGACCAACATTGACCTAAAGATAATAAAATTTGGACAAGAAGAAGTGTGTTTTTGAATTTGTGCCCACTCATGTGCAAATTGTCAAGGTTGACCTCATCATCATAAAGCCCAATGTTCATGTCTTTTGACCCTCAACAATTTGTCTATATAAAGGTGCCCTAAACATCATTTGTTACATAAAAGGTATCCAACTTATATCTAAGGTAGCTGAGCTCTTGAGGAGGATGAAGGGATTTTATTTTGGGTTTCTTCTTCAACCACTACAGTTAAGATTCCTCAGATAAACAACCGCATGACTTGATAAAATTTCAAGGTAGCCTGTATGGGTAACTGTGCCATTACAGGTCTGAATTCAACCTTAGAAAGTCAGACCATGTTTGGCTATTTACTTCGAGCGTATATATGGTCACTTTAAGGAAGAATTTCTCCCTTTCTATGTCTGCACTTCAAATACATTACTCTAGGTAGGTCCACAGGCATGCACCAAGTTAGACAGAGGCGCCAAGAAGCCTATATTGGGTTCATATCAGTTCTAAGGTCCAATGATGGACACCCTCTTACTTTCCAAGGAAAGTCATAGTTGAGAGGAGGGTTTCCTGATTAGTTGAATGGAATAATAGTGGACTGTAAGAAACCCTAAATAGATCTTAGCTTACTACTATTGATAGAATGATGATATTGCAGTATTGGGTTATTCACTTGCCCAAGGGAAGTCATATTGGATATTCAAATTGGGAAGTAATTTTTACATTAAATTATTATACTTTCTCTTTTATGAACATTTGATATTAATAACAATATGAATTGATCAAGGGTTTTCCCCTTCTTGGGGTTTTTCCCTAGCTTGTGCCATATCCTTGTGGACTCTTGTCTTATATTGTCTTATGCATCTTTTGTCTATTTCTTTCTTTAGTTACTATCATTATAATGATGTCTTATGTGATTGCTAATGGAAAATTGGGCTAATATGGATATTTGAAGTAATTGTCCTCAAAAAAGAACATGTCAACCTAAAATTAACATGGTATCAAAGCTTAGGTGAGGGTGAGCCCAAGCAAGAGGAAATGAAATCACTATGATTTCTTCATCACATTAAAATATATAATAAATCCAAAAATTGAGCCCCTTGTGGCATTAAATAAAATTTTGGACATAATCACTATGATCTTTATGACTAAGCCGAAACCCTAATCAGATATTTCATTATAGTAGTTTTGTGCTCATTTTGGAGGACATATTCACTATATTTTTAATTAAGTTTGAAGTCCCCTTTGTACATTTACTTGTGAAAGGATGTTTTTCTTAAAAGAGGAAATATTTTATGATTTCTGAACCACTGTGGTGCCATGTTTTAAGTGTTATAATACTTTTTTTGAGGACCAAAACATCATTCATATGGCTAGAGTATGGCCATGCTTTCCAAAAAGAATAGCCCATGAGATATGTCACTCTGAGATCCTTGAGTTAATATGAGAAACTCCACTGACAGGTATTGGATCTGAGATTTTTGAATATACCTTTCCCTTTTCAATTTTTCATAGATCTCATCTACATAGAAGTATCATTATTGATAAATGTTAGAGCTCCTACATTAATTCAACATCTCTGTTTCCACATAGTATCCATGTTTCATATGGCATCTTACAATTGGCATGGTCCCTCTTTAAATAGTATCGTTCAATCTCATTTATCACAATCCCTTTTGTATATATCATCATACAGGTAACTTGATCTCCTTGTATATGGCTTCACTCTATTTGCTCAATCCTATAGCTTACATTTTAGATGTATGGTTTGGTGCATCCTATCACTGTTAGGCACCTCACATGGTTCTAAATCCATATTACCTATTTTGGCTCATTGCATATGTAGTTTTTCATTCTCAACACACTGGAATAGAAGGTATGTCTCCAACAATATATATAAAGAGGGGGAAATGTTTTGGTGTGACAAAACCATATAGAAATCAATGTATGGTTTTAGATCTAAGTATTTCATATGGTACGGATGTCATCTCAATCGCATAAGATGATATATATTGTATCCATAGAATATATACTCTAATGATAAGAAGACATTATGGTATTTCATATATATGTTGAAATGGTGTCTGTAGTATGTGCCTGACATCATACTTGTACGTAAATAAATATTGGTGTCAACAATGAACATATATACATATATGCAGTTAGTATTTGAATATGCATGGAATTCTTGTAAGACTTGAAATAGTTATGGTATTTTGACAAGCTACTAATGTATGATGTTGACATTTATTTCTTGTATCTCTTTGTTGAACTTCTGAATTTATCTTCCTCCCAAAGCCTATAAAAGAAGAATCTCATTTCTCGTATTGTTCTAGACTCAATTGTAACTCAACTCATAAAGAAAAATAAGCCAAGACCCTTATGCCGATGGATCATTAGTAAGGCTCCAAAGCATGAATTGATATGTACATCATACAATGATGATAGTTGAATGTGAACCATGTCTTTCACACTCTACAATGACATAATATATGCTTCTTATATTAGTTGATCCGAATTTTGGAGAATTTCTTACTTACAGTAGCTATAGGAATCAAGTGATGAAATAATTCGATATTTATAACAAAATTAACCCTCTTTCAGTTTTTCTATACTAAGCCTTAAGTAGCAGAGTGGAGCTTTTGATAAGGACATGTCTATAAGCAAAGATCTTGGATCATTTGAAAGGAATCATACTCTTAGACGTTTGAAGACCTAAAGCTATCATAGAACCTTGTATAGTGAAGATGGTTGGTTACCTCACAATGATATGTGGCATTAGTTATGTTATGTGTGAGACATCATCTATGATCTCTTTTCATGTCCTGTATTATGCATTATGTTACTACAGTCCAGTAGCCATAATGATATGTTGTAGTCCTAGTAAATTGATGAATGTATTATAGACTTGTTCCCAATCAAAGCTGTGAACAAGTCATATGGAAACATTGGATAACTTATCTTTCGAATAAGCTATGGGGATATTCCCGTAAAAGAAATTGCAGCACCTTAGATTTTGAAAAGAGGTGCAACACTCTTGAACCCTTATTTTTAAAAGAACAAATAAGTGAATAAGTGCATGGGACTTCAGAGCAGATCTCTATAACAACCCTTATTAGCATGAAAGGTGAGGTTCCTTCAAGAAAGTGCATGACATATTCTATACAAGGATAATAAGAAAATGAGATGTTGATTTTGACAACTATCACCTAGTGATGGAGGATAATTAATATATTTTGAAATAATATCATGGGAGGATTTCTTATACCTAACTGAAGAACAACCTTGAAAATTCTTCAAAATTTTTGTCTTTGACCTAGAGCTTCCCTGAAGTTTACTATTGTAGTTGCCTCATGAAAAGTCTCATCCCTTGCTTGAGAAGATCATAATTGAAAGCTAGATGATCATGTGAAACAAGTCTTCAAAGGGAGCTATAGAATTCTTGGCAGTACCTACTGACTCTTCTTGCCAAATGTTTATTCATAATGGAAATAACTCACAAATATCCCGTTTATTTAAAAGAATGCATGGAAGTTGTGTGATTGTGACTTTGGTTATATTTTGGCAAGGTCACTTTTCTATATATATCCAGAGTAAGTTACAATCAAGCCATAAAGATGTAGATATTGATGATATCGGATTGATGACCCTTTCAAAGTAAGAGGGAGATGACCTAGCCTAGATAATCTTTTTCATGCACTTAAGATCTAATGAAGAAGTTGTTACTCTGCATATTCATATCTTGTGGGATCCTCAGTGTCCTAGATAAACGCCTCTGTATGAAGACTCTACCTATATATTGATAGTTGCTTAGTAAGATATATCAGTGACTCTATTATCTGTAATTTGAGGTACACTAGTGAAATCTGAAATTCCATGAATATTTTTATGTTGGCTAGGTTGGAAATATGATGGATGGAAAGAGAAAATCTAGTATTGTATCTCTTGATTCAGTTGATCTAGAAGCACTATTGAGGCTAGTTGTATAAAGTTGTAAGCATGTCTTATTGTGAAGTATTTTAGTTGAAGAAGTTCTTTGGTGAGCCATTTGAGCACATGATATCTTGTGATATTCTTCAAAGAATCCATACTCCACATATATTGGGTACCGCTTTATGGTACATTGGAAATCTACCTAGATTCATCATAGATGAATGAGTAGATTACTTTCTTCAGAGATAGGTTAGGAGTTATGGATAGACCTTACTAGGAGGGTATTTGTTGAAAATTGAGCTTTGGGAGCTCTTAGGGCCCTGGCATACTTATTGAGAGCTATGAGCAACCATAGCGTGAGTGGTTCACCTTCTCCTATTGGTGCACTATGTACAGGGTGAGTGGTTCACCTTCCCCTGTGATAACCCATGATGGTTGAGATGTGTGTGGGGTGAGTGGTTCACATTCCGCTATGATTGATGAGATATGAATAGGATGAGTCTGTGACATTCTCGTATGGCATATTAGAAATATGATTGGTTCACCTTCTCCTACAGATATCCTAGTGAGAGATGCATTTAAGAATCTTGTTGTGGACATGTCAATGGGACATGGTTCATCCCTTCCCCACATGTAGGATGCTCATTCCCTATGATTGATGGTTGACATGTAGGTGTGACGTGGTTCACATTTTCCCTATGTGTAGGATCCTTCCTATGATTATTGATTGGCATGCATGAAGTGGTTTATCCTTTCCCTAGTCTTGGTTTGCATGTGTGTACGATGTGGTTTCTCCTTTCCCTACGTATGGTTATGACATGAGTTTATAGGATGGGGTTTCTCCTTTCCCTACGTATGGTTGTGACATGTGTTTGTAGGATGTGGTTTCTCCTTTCCCTACATATGGTTGTGACATGTGTTTGTAGGATTTGGATACTGCTTTCCCTACATGTGGTTGTGAGAAGGACGTGATATATTCTTCCCATATTAATGTTCTGATGTCATCCTACCCATGTAGTCTAGGACACATGTGAAGTACTTCTCATCTGGCCAATGAGTTGGGAAAAGTGGTTTGGGACCATAATGATACTGATGGACGCATTATGTACTCTAATCCTCCCTATGTATATGATGAATGCTTTTCAGCAAACTTGATCAGTTGGGATCAAGTCTGATTATGATTTTATGTCTGGTTATATGGACCAACTTTTGTCAATGGAGAGTGGTAAGATCTTGTGACTCACTCTCGATTGATTCTTCTTCATTATTCTTATCATTGTTTAGTAGTGTAGAGAAGGGATAATATTCAAATATTACATGTGACATTAGGATTTTTCATGATGATCGGATGGCATGATAAACTGTGAGGTGTAATTCTCCCCGGTTGAGAGGGAATGTTAAAATTGGAAACTAGGGCCAAATTCCACCATTTGATAACTCATATGTTGGAGGTGATTATTTCATTCAGCTCCTCCTTTCAAGAGGACCAAAATCAACCTAAATATCACCAAATTTGGACAAGAAAAAGTTTGTTTTTGAATTTATGCCGACTCATGCGCAAATTGTCAAGGTCATCCTCATCATTATAAAGCCCAACAATCATGTCTTTTGACCCTCAACAATTTGTATATATAGAGATGCCTTCCACTTCATTTTATACATTAAAAGGCTCTAATTTATATCTAAGGTATATGAGTTCTTGCACAGGGTGAAGGGATTTCTGTTTTAGGTTTCTTCAAAAACTAGGGTTGAGATTCCTCTGATAAACAATTGTAGGACGTCATGAAAATTTAGGGAAACTTGTATGGGTAATCCTGTCATTACAGGTTTGAGTTCAACCTTAGAAAGTTAGGTCATGTTTTGGAATTGAGTTCGAGAAGATATATGTTGAATCTAAGGAAACATTTCTTCCTTTCTGTGTCTGCACATCAAAGCCATTACTCTAAGAAGGTCTGAAGGCATGCACTAGGTTTACAGAAAGGGGTTGTGAACCCTATCTTAGGTTTATATTAGTTGTAAGGGATAGAGATGGATACCCTCTTTATTTCCAAGGAAATCCATAGTTGAAAGGATGGTTCCTTTATCAATTGAATGGAACTATAATGGACTATAAGAAACACTAACCAAATCTTAGTTGACTATTGTTGAAACAATGATGATATTACAGTTTTGGGCTATTCACTTATCCAAGGGAAGTCATATTGGATCTTCAAATTGGAAATTCATTTTGAATTTAAATTATTGTACTTTATCTATCTGTTTAACATTTGATATTAATCATGATATGAATTGATCAAGGGTTTTCCATGGATTGTTCCATATCCTTGTGTACTCTTATCTTGGCTTGTCTTTCGCATCTTTTGTCTATGTTATTTCTTTAGTTACTATCACTATAATCATACATTATGTGATTTATAATGGAAAATTGGGCTAGTATTGATCTTTGAAGTAACTTTCATAAGAAAATAACATGTTAACATAAAATTAGCAAGATCTAACTAATCATTGTTCGACTGATTCTAGTTTCAAACCCAGTTTGATAGGTAGACTAGTCTGCTCACCAGTTTCGGTGTTGAATACTATGTTATGGAGAATGTAATAAACTAATAATGTCAAAGACAAATAGTTTAAAATAAGCTAGATCCATTACCTAGCTTTATGTCTTGCAAAGTTTCAAGATTGAGAATATGTTGTATTTCTTCTTTCACATCATAGTGGAGTGATACAAGCTCGCTTTTTGAAATAAAATAATTAAAAGTATCCATCTATTTTGTCGCTTGATGGAAAGACTTACACCCTCTCACAACTTTTCCCTTCACATAAAGGGAAGTTTAAAATCATCTCTATTGTTGGGAGCAAGTCCGTTACAGTCAATTTTGGGGCAAAAGACCAAGTTTTGGGGTAGAATGCCCAAGTTTTTGTGATGTAAAGTGTAAAGTCCCTACAATTTGTTGTCACGAAGCACATAGATAGTAAGTTCCATAAAGGGATTTTTCCTTGTTTTATGTAAGTTGTGTCAGCTTTATTAGATCTACCCATGGTCCATGGACCATAGGATTATATAAAAAGGAGGGTCTTATCGAGTCTAAGGCAAAATAATAAGAAAATGATGAACATAATGGGTCATTAGAAGTGAAGAGCAAAGAGTCTTAGAGTACAAGAGAGGCTCTGCAACTGTGCGCATAGAGGCCTAGAGTAGAGTCTACAGCTATGTGCGTGGACACCTGCAGTTGAGTGCGCAAGGTAGTTTGGAGTCTCTAAGAAAATCTGAAGTATCAACAAAGAGATTATTTTGGAAATATCTGTGTTTTTCCAATTTACTTCTATTATGAATGCATGTGTTTATGTTATGATAATTGATCGGCTTATAATTTAATATTGTATTGATGCACGTTTATGCATGGTTTACATTGTTATATGAACGAAAGTGACAATATATGTTTTCACGCGGAATATCTTAATGCATGTTAAACATACCAGACACTTAAAACTGATATGGGTAATAAGAAACTTAGGAGTGATTACATAGGTGCGTAAGTGTTTTATTCACCTATTTAGAGTCTGCAAAAGATAATTGTAGACCTTCGCAAAGGTCTAGAGGCTGGTAAGAGGAAGTTATATCGATAAGCCTAAAGGGCTTATCGATCTACACAAAGGTAGATAAAGGGTATAAAATGACATCATAACCATCTTTAGGTGCGGAAACTTGGTTCCAACATCCCCCCATACTACTTTAGGTGAGACTTCAGTCTGTGTTCCATTGATTGATGTCGAAAGGACCAGTAGTGTAGGGATTTGTTTGGAAAACTTAACTCTAAACCTGGGTCAAGATCCACTAAGCCAACAAATTCTTCTATTGCCGAGACAAAGATCTACATAAAGAGAAGTGTGATTTCGCATCACTAGAATCCAACAAAGAAAGAAATTGAAGACTACCTGGATAGAAAGATCGACGAATTCGTAGAGCAAGAAAACAGAAATCCATGCCTGACGAAAGAACAATGGTTGGACAGGTACCTATACATAGAGATCGACAAAAGTTTCTTATGTTCCTTATCGGATGAATTATACAAGCGGATCACTAAATTGGAAGATAGCCACAGAAGGTGGAGGCTTGATGGTCCAATAGTGTGGACCCCAGAGTTAGTGCGAAAATTGGAAGCCTTTGAAGGTAAGATCGTGAGCATTCTTGATCACTAGCTTGATCATGTCCTTGAAGGATTTGTGACATATTTCATGGTTGATACCTCAGTCAGCTACAATGAAGCAAAGTGACACTTCTTCAAGGGACCGCAAGGTAAGTATTTGAGATATTTGAATACTTGGATTAAAATGCTCTTGTGTGAAAAGTGGGTTATGCAATTATGTTGATGTTTTGAGCTACACGAAGTGGAAAGTTATGCAATGATAGAAGGGGAACAAGATCTGATTATGACCCACTGATTGAGCCTCTTATGAGTGTTGACGAAGAAGCATCACATGCTTCTCTACAGAGTGTTGTCCAGTTAATAAGGTGAGGGTTCCCACGAATAACCCATCCACCCACACCACCGCCATCTTCACCTCCACCACATAAACCTTTGCCCACACTGCCACCACCTCCACCACCATTCAATATGGAAAATGCAGTGAAGTTTCCCACTTTTCAAGGGCTTAGGGAATGAGTACGTAGACTAGTTTTGGTTCGGTGTGAATGCTATGTGGGAATCCATGGGCATTACAGATGATCATATGAAGAAATAAATGGTGTTTATTTCCTTATAGGAGCTTGTACTAACGTGTTACATTAAGTACTACGCTGATAACCTAACAACTACATTGGCAGACATTCAGACGTGCTGAATAAGGAATTAAGTAGGCCCAAATATGAAGTGCAATCAATTGTTGGATTCAAGGAGATCATGATGAAGCATTGCGAGGCACCCTTAGAGCTGGATCAGAGATTGAAGTGCAAGATCCATGAAGCTAACATGAATATTATGGATGGGAAGCACTGTAAATGGTTTGTGGCTTTTCTCTTTCCTCATCTAAGGGTTTCTTTGTCACAACAAAATATTGGGACCCTGGCAGAGGACGTAGAAATTGTCATGAGAATGCATGAGACACCAATTCAAGATGCTAATTTGGGAGTCAAGCAGATTCACACGGAGTTCCACAACCTTTGCCTAGAATTCCAAAGTCTGAAGAAGGATAGAGAAACTTGGCCAAAGGTGCATGAAGAAGTTTGGTGCTTGAAATGTAAGAGTCAGAGGCACAATAAAGATCAATGCCTTGTCTTCGTGAATTATGTCATAGGAGGAGGACTGATGCCTTTGAGGTTGGAAGCTCAAGCAGGGTTAAGTACATGGCCCACACTATGGTGTGCTATCTATCAAGTAGCTAGAAAACATGTGATAGATAATTGCCACTGGCTGCAGAAATTTGTGCAGACACCATAACAGCTCTTCTGAAACTTCTGCAAATTAGTTGGTCACGAGGAGCACAATTATCATTGTTACGAGTTAATGATGGAGAGAACGCTCACGTATTTCATGTAGATAGAAACTTGGCCTATGAATCAAGTTACTGGGGGAGCATGAGGAGTATATCAGGGGTGCGGGTGAGGCCAAAGTAGATGACGACCTGCACGAGTTCAAGGGTAGGTTATTTTATACAATTGTGGAGGTCCAGGACACTATGCCCAAGAATGTACAAACCCGACGTGCCTGTCATGATGATACTGTACTCAGTTTGACTACATGACATCAGGCTATCCTATATTAATACCTAAGTTGTGTGAAAAGGGGATGCAACCTCAACATCCTACCAAGAACGTGTAGATGATGAGTGCTGAACCTCATGAAGAGGATCCTAATGTGAATATTGTGCTGCGTAGTGGAATGAAGACTGGTGAAGATAAGGGAAAGCATCCTGAAGAAGGTGAATGGATCTAAAAAGATCCAAAGTAGGAGGTTGGTTTTGATCTATAGCGTGCAAAAGAAACCTTTATGAAAGTGAATAAAAGCTTCATTGGGGCTTCTAATGTAGGAAGTCAGGATAAGCAATCTGAAGAAATGGACCCATCCATGCTTACTACCTTTTTGGAGACCTATAAGAAAATGCTACGGGATAGCAAGGCCATAAAACAATTATAGGAGTTGATCAATAAATGTACTAGTAATGCTCTTGAGGGACCATGCATTGTCAAGAAAATTGGTAAGCATAAGGTAGGAACATGGTGCGAGATGAGGCTCACCGTGCAAATAGGGGATTATGAAATGGTCCAAGTTATTCTGGATCTTGGGTCAGATGTGAATGTTTCGCTGAAACAAACATGGAAGAGAATGGGGAGACCCCTATTGCAGTGGTCTCCTATTCAATTGAGAATGGCGAATCAACAAAATATTATCCCCATGGGAAGATTGCAAGGAATGACAATAGATATTGAACGCGCGAGCACATTGGCAGATTTCAAAGTGATAGAGATTGTTGATGATAGAAATCCCTACCTCGCACTCCTTGGGATTGACTGGGCTATCGACATGAACAAGGATGATCAATTTGAAGAAACGAACAATGTCATTTGAAAGAAAATCACTCCACGCAGTAGTACCTCTGGATCCTGCAGAAGGACCATGCTATATTGAACCGGTACGTGATTTTGAAAGTGACGACGATTTGGACAAATTTTATAAGATAACAGCATGAGATCAAGATTGGGTGAATCTAACAGAATATGGACATATTGCATGGAACACGGAAGCTATTGCACATCAAATTCAGATGATGAATTGGAACACTGCAGAATCGATTGCACAAAGTGTCCACACTACGATGTAACATGATGACCAAATTGCTGCATTGTGTATCATTGAACGTAAGAGGTGTGCCTTATTATGATGGTTTAACTGATGTCGATAAATTTTTGGATGCATTTGAAAGGGAAGTGGAAGAGAAGCATCACTTCTAAACCTTGGACTGGGCATTATGCACTACTCCTACAAAATGATGGGGTACCCATAAATACAATTTAGATTAATGGCACAACTACAAAAGACTGATGAGGGTGCAATTCGTTCGCCCAAAGGTGTGATTGACAAAGAAATATGATGGAAGAAGTGATCTGTGTGACCACTTGGCAAAATGGACTGATACTTATGGAGCAAAACTGCAACTGGAGTGGGTGCATTTGTTCTGACACACTCTAGACATGATACCAATGAATTGATAATTGGAAATAGACCTCCACCATGGCACAAAAAAATAGGATATTTTGAGACAAGGATTCTTGATGACATTCAACTTTGAAGATGGATTTGAGTGCATTGATGAAGCATCAGTATAGGCCAAGATTAGGAAGTTGGTTGTAGGTGTGTGTGATGCACAGATAAAGATGGCCAAGGTTCAATTTCAATTGAACCTTAAAATCACAAAGCTCGAGTTGAAGTCACAACCTTCAACTCCACTGTTGGTCAAAGAATAGCACGAGGTAGCTATAAAGGATGCAGTAGCGATAGTGGATACCGCGGTGGCAGACTGCACCCCATTCTTTGAACAGTTAATGGAGGTCGTTACAACTCTGTAGTAGGATCCTAACCTGTAGAGGTTGAATGCAGAGGCTCGAGAATTGCAGCAACAATTGACAAAGAAAGAGCGATGGCATGCACCATCACTATATTACAGTGACTACCTAAGCTGCATGAGGCAAAGTAGTTTCCCGAGCAAGTGGAGGTAGTGCAATAAAAAGTTGTGGTCCTCAAGGCTATGGTTGGATAAGGCATATTTTATCTCTGCCACCATTGAAGAGAAGTCGGCAGGTGTATAGAGGACACAACAGAAGGTCATAGAATACTTCGTAGTACCAAGCAAGCAACGACGCAGAGTGTGGCAGAGGTATCGATAGCGAAAGTTGAGCTAGGAAGTCCCCATAGCAAGATCTCCACTCAAGTAGAGTGACTCGAGAGCGAGTCACTGTATTTTTGTTGGGAGCTTGTTGGGATAGGGTCCCCTACAATCAATTTTTGGGAAAAATCCCATGTTTTGGGACTGAAAGCCCAAGTTTTTGTAATGTAAAGTGTAAAGTCTCTACAAGTTGTGGTCGCGTAGTTCATAGATGGTAAGTGTCATAAAGGGATTTTCCGTTCTTTTATGTAAGTTATGTTGGATTTATTAGATCTACCCATGGTCCGCGGACCATAGGATTGTATAAAAACGAGAGTCTTAGAGAGTCTAAGGCATAATAATAAGAAACGGATGAACGGAATGGGTCATTAGAAGTGAAGAGAGAAGAGTCTTAGAGTAGAAGAGAGGCTATGTAGTTGTCCGTGCAGAGGCCTAGAGTAGAGTTCGCAGCTATGTGCACGGACCCCTGCAGTTGAGTGCGCAGGGTAGGTTGGAGTTTGTAAGAAAATCTGAAGTATCAATAAATAGATTATTTTGGAAATATCCATGTTTTGCCCATTTAATTCTATTATGAATGAATGAATTTATGTTATGACAACTAATCAGTTTATAATTTAATATTGTATTGATGCATGTTTCTGCATGGTTTACATTGTTATATGAACGCAAGTGACAATATCTATTTTTGCGAAGAATATATTAATGCATGTTAAAGATACAATACCCTTAAGTCAATCTGGGTAATAACAGGCTTAGGAGTGATTACAAATGTGTGAAAGTGGTTGATTCACCTATTTAGGGTTCGCAAAAGACAGCCATAGACCTTCGCTAAGGTCTAGAGGCTCATAAGAGGGAGTTATATCAATAATGCTCAATGGCTTATCAATCTACAGGAATGAAAATAAAGGGTATAAAACAACATCATAACCATCTCTCGATGCAGAAACTTGGTTCTAGCATCCCCCCATACTGCTTTGGGTGAGACTTCAGTTCGCGCTCCGTGGATTGATGCCGAAAGGGCTAGTAGTGTAAGGATTTGTTTGGAAAAAATAACTTTGAAACTTGGTCAAGACCCACTAAGCCAACATTTATCATTACTCATGTCCCTAAGCATAGGAAAAGAATTATGTAAATGTTGTATACATTGAGATGACATCGGTAGCAGTATAATTCCTACTAGTGCAATGTTTCTAGATCCATCATTCTAAAGGCAAAGAAACGCTCCATGGCTTGAAATTTTTTGTGAGGGATCATCCTTGAAAAAAATTCATGGAAGGTCAATGAAAATTACCATTGGGTAGTCTTTGTTTAAAGATAATCTTTATTAGGGAATTTTTAGAAATTTACATAGATCCAACATTCAAATGCCAAAAGAAAATTGATGTTCTAGAATTTTTTTTTGGGTTCATTAATTCTCAAATTCCACTAGATATTTGACTTGAAAAAATAGTTATTTAGGGGAAAGTGTTCTAAGAAATAAAAATACATATCAATATCACATACCTCTTTGCAATCCTAATAGAGGAATGTCATTTTGGATGCCAAGCTCATGGTGGTAAGAGTCTAGGATGAGACTAGTCAACGAATGTGTTGGGTGTGGAGCCTGATTATCTTCTTTACTCAGAGATATCACTGCATTGGACCCCAATTCGTAATGTGGCGTAAATATGGCCCTTAGCATTTCCGCTTCAAGGGGGATCCAAGGGGGATGACTATGATATTTGGGAGCTTCCCCTAGCATGGGATTAGCGGTAGCACGGCCGAAGCTAAAAATAGATGTAAAATTTCCTTCTAAAATGCCGTAATTTCATAGTCAATCTGGGTCGTTCACTAGGCAGAGATCTGACGGTAGAAGTTATGTTTAATTTAGGGTTGTTTTACGTAGAACGAAACCCCTCTCTATATATTAGGGAATTGTATTGTGTCTATGTAAATTTGTATTATGAGTGAGAAAGAGAGAGGGGATTCTGTGAGAGTGAAGAGGGAATTACAACAGATCCGATGTAGGTTGTATCTCTTTAGTTTGGCAGATAATATGAAAGGAAGGACTGGCTGTTTCCCATGGGTGTAGCCTAAATTGGGTGAACCACATATATCTATGTCTCTCTTGTTTTATGTGTTTTTTGTGTTTATATTTTTACAATATATTTTATGTGTTCCATTCCTCTGTAATACATAATTTTCTAACATGATGAATGTGAGCACGAGACCATGGTAGCGGGTACCTTCGCACTAGGGCTAGAGCGATCGAAGCCAACTGGAGCTAGAGAAGCCCTGTTTTAACAACAAGTACACGTGAAACAAGAACCAATGCCTTGAAAATATCGACCACTCCCTTGTCCCTAATTGTGTGGACATGGAGAAGCTGCAACACTATATCCATGGTGAGGGTGGAATTGACGGCCTTGTTAGACGAGCCAAGGCAAAGGATCAACTGCCATGGCTGAAGCCTCCTTTAGGAATCCCAAGGGAGATAAGAAAGGGAATGAAGGAGCATAGCCATGGCTGATTCTATACAATGTTGGCATTATGATACATGTTTTGTACTTGATGGCAACCCCCTTCTAGAAGAACAAATCACTTGTATATCATAACTAGATGAATCTACGTAACTAGATGAATCTACTAGAGAGATATTAGAAGTGACAAAATGCATGGAAGTTGTGTTTATAGATGTGACAAAATGCACAGTAAAGGAATCATTTCAGAAGTAATATGGAAAATCACATTATAACAAGTCTATTCAAAGGGAACAAAGTAATGTTACAAAAGAATAGGATCAAGGAATAAAGGACTATAGATCAAAACTAAGAAATTGAAGAAAGAGAATGGTTAAAGAAGTATACACTAGTTCACCTTGTCCAGGTAGTGTATACACGAGCGCTGATGGAATAGAAGAAGAGTATACGTATGAACACACTTTCACAAAAGGAAAACCGCGTATGGGATGGAAAATCAAGGTTTTTATCTGAGGTATTGGTATGAGGTTTTTGTCCAAGGTATTCAGTCTGAGGTGTTTGGTCTGAGGTATTGGTATGAGGTTTTGGTTTGGGGTTTTGGTCCAAGGCATTGGTCTGAGGTATTTGGTCCAAGGTATTGGTCCAAAGTATTTAGTCCAAGGTATTGGTTTGAGGTTTTTATCTGAAGGTTTGATCCAATGTATTGGTCCAAGGTGTTTAGTCCGAGGTATTGGTCCAAGGTATTTGATCTGATGTATTTGGTCCTAAGTGGTTTTAGTCCAAGGTATTGAGAAAGGCCTAAAACTATATAAGAAGGATAATATCAAAGGGATAAGGGAAAAGGCAATGAATATATTATGAAGTGTTAGATTAAAAGAAAATATGCATGTTATTGGTTTCTGATGTTTTTCTTGATCTACACTAAATATTCACCTGAGCGTTTGATGATGGATGAGATCTAATGATGGATCAGGATCATAATGACTTATCATTATGTGATCTGATAATGGATGGGCTAGATCTGATTGCTAACACATGTTTTATCCTTTATTTATGATGATCTGGGTATGTCTGAAGTCAGGAATTGCAGCGAAGTTATAAGTAAGTATTGGCAGACCTATATGCTGCTTCACTTTGGTGAAGCTACTTATACACGCTGGTTCCGCTCTTCCAAGTAGCGTATGGAAAAGAAAAGCTTGATGTTTAAGGATGAATGATCTATCAAATCAATGATATTGTTTTACTATTGTTCATCAATGAATTCTTATTAGATCTGAAATTAAAATTGAATGCATACAAAGTTTGTGTCTCATTGATTAATTGATTGAGAAAGAAGGGTAATCCTTGTTTCTATTTGTTTAGAACTCTATAATATGACAATATATCTTGAGAATGTCACTAATTGGTACAGTTTGTGGTTCAGAGGTTTTATGATTCAATATCTTTAGAGGTATACATGGGTCGGGAAAAAGGAAGTAGTGCATACACGCAAGTTTGCTTCATTAAAGGAGCGTATACATTATGACACATGCCTTTTGAGGTTACAATTAGTTCTAGTTGTTGATGCAATATTCTGGGTTCAATGATCTAGGTGGATATTGGTGGCCACCTACCAAGTCCACTTAGACCCTCACCATTGTTTCTTTTAGCATTTTAGTTTCCTTAATTGTAGCACAATTTGTTATTTTTAGTAGTTTTTCGGGTATTGAACATTCAGAGCCATTTTGAGGCCCTAAACGATGCTTTTTGAGAATATTGGTAGCAAAATGGGTCCATGGACCAATGTTGCTCTTCCCAAAGTTGTAGTTATTGGATAGATCCTTTTAAGGATATATTGTGTGCATCAAATGAAGATCATATGCCAAAGTTATGACCCAGAAATGTTTATGTAGAAATTTACCCAAACAAGGCACACAGTTTGGCATTTCATCTTCTAGGGTTAGATTTTTGGATGTTTAGCATTTTCCATTATTTCTCAACAATAAATAGGCTTTCGAGTCTCATTGTAACATAGTTCAGAGGCATGTAGCTGCCACATCTCTTCTCAAAGAAAAGCTACCATCGCCCTAGCTGGTTTATTTCCATTGTTGTTTGTAAGCATATTTTAGTATTTTACATTAATAAAATGAAGTAATATTTCCACTGCATCTCTGTGTTTATTGTTATCTCTATGATTTGTTGCGTTCATGTTTAAATCCGGGTCAATGGTATCAGAGCGGTCTATTTTTTTCTATGTTTTTCTTTGCATGTCCCTAACGAGGTCAGGATATAAGGAGTTAGGGCTTGAACTAGTTGAACCTTTGCAAGACCAACCTCGCAAATCCCGATGGCCTCCCATGGCAGATGAAAAGAAAAATGAGGGGGTAGGAGATCCTATAAAATCTTGCTCGAAGAAGCCCTCAAGCGACAAAGGAATGTGATGATGGACAACTTTACACCAATCCTTCAGTGGCTACACAGGGGTGACACATCAACTTCCAACAACTACTCTGGAAATGCCACACTGTTTAAAGTACAAGTTAGTTTTGAAATGCCCATATTCAAGGGCTAGATAGACGTAGATGTCATCGATAAATGGTTAAATCTATTAGATGGTTATTTTTCTGTTCATGATTTTTCCAGTCGGGAAAAAATTATTTTCACTCTTCTAAAAGAAACCCCCCACATCAAGGACTGGTGGGAAACTTACTAAGAGTAAAAGGATGAAACCACAGGCTCACTATTTTTAGCCGCACCCACATGGGATTCATTCTAAGACGTCAACAAGGAGTAGTATTGCCTTATCAGAAGCTATGAGGATCAGTAAATGAAGTGGACCATGATGCGGCAGGGGAGGGACCAAGACGTGTCAGAGTTCAACAATATTTTCCATACCCTTCACACAAATTTGGGTATCAAGGATTCAGAGCAGCATTTGGTACTCAAATATTGTGGTTGTCTACATAAGTACATCTAGGAGGAAATAGAATTCCTCAAAATCCCTTCACTCAGCACAACATACATATATGCCATCAAGGTCGAGAAAAGTTTTAAAGAAAAGGAGTGAGACCTTGGATTTGTGAATTCAAAGCAAGGGAAAGGTGTCCCCAAACCACATAACAAATGAAAAAGCCAAGGCGGGGCGAGATGTGCCCCAGGAATGGGTGACTATATGGGCTCATTATGCATATTATTTTCATTTAATAGGCCATTCTCAATAGTTTTGTGTATTTTTTTTAATATATTTATGTCAATAGAGTGAATGGGGATGGTCACTTTACCGTGTGGTCTAATGAGTGTTTATTGTAGATTTTTTTAGACAATTTTGGACAAGGACCAAGAATTTAGGAGCAAAATGATAGCCAAACTACAAGAAACAGGGATGAGGACTTATAGGAGGGATGTCCCCTTCATTATGTGGCCGCTTCCTTGAATTCTTCATCAACAGCTTAGAGTGCAAATGCCACATTGATGATTCCAAGGGGCAGTTGAGCAACTCAAGTAGGGTTGTTGTTATATTTAGTTCCAGGAAGCCAAGTTCCTTAAGTTTATGGGGACTATTGGGAGTTGCCACTTGTATAAATAAGAAGGCTTCAAGCCTCGGTAGGTTAGCCATTTAATATTCTAGCTTCGCACTTTTGTGCAACCTTGTACTCAGCTCATTTTTTAGCTCTTTTTGAAGACAATTTTGTGATGTAACTGCTATTATTTTTTTATCAATGAAGATGAATCCAGTTTTGAACCAGTACTGATTTTTCCTAGAGAGCTAAATCTCTTGGGTTCGGGCCCAACCCAAGTGCCCAACACCTCCTTTGTGTATTTATATGCTTTCTCTTGCATTCATAAGATAATTTATGTTGTTTAGGTTAATCTTGCTTTGTTAAATTAGGTTGCTCTTGATGGTTAGAATAGTTGTTATTGCTTCAAGTTACTTAAGTTGTTTGCTATAGTAACAGAAAAAGATCCAAAAATGCTATCAGCAGGTCTTGATCTCCTTTCTACCTCCTTGGGACCATGATTTGAGGGCAAGTAACTACTGCTGCCACCAAAAACATAGTCTTTGCTCTTCCAATGCAATCGTTAGTGTGATATTTCGAGTTGGAGAAGTTGATATTAGTTTGGATTCACATGCTTAGATCCTTTAATGTTAATTTACCCTGGATTTCTCACATAATTTTCTGTCCATAAAGTTCTTTTCAGCATTTCTCTAGTTTTAGGTCAGATTTTAGGTTAAAATAGACAAAACTTTGTTTTTTGGTTTTTGCTTCGGTCAATTTTGAGAAGCATGTAGCTCACTTGTAGAACATTCCAGCTTACCATTCCTCCATAGTACAACCTGTACTATTTCATCTTTCAAATATTTCCCCACTCTTCGCTATATTTTGCCAGTCTACCCTGATTCCTGCATTTTTAAATAAAGTTGCTTTCTTTCCTTTTGAATAAATCCAACTATATCCTTCATTCCTGATCTTCATTGACAGAGTCCTAGACCCCTCAACACCTTCATCCATCCTTCATTTCCCTTTTCACATCATTCTCCCACCTTCAAATCTCCAAAAACCACTTTCAGCCTCCTCGTGTACATCCTCATGTAGAACCTCCTGTAGATCCCCTGCAGCCTCCTGTAGAAGTTCATGCGAGTGATTTTTCGAAATTTGATCGCAGTGGAAGGCTCCAGAAGGTTACTAGGGACTTATTAGGACCTCTCCACACCTTCCTCACCATCTTCAAAATCCAACTCCATCTTCCTTGGCCACCAAACCTCTACACAGTCACAACCGGTCAAACCATAAGCAGAATAATTCCACATAAAAATACTCAAAAGTACAAAAAGATGATTCCCTCTCATTTCTCTTCGCAAGTAGCTTGAATAAATGCAATTTACCTTTTCATTAGTCAATGGCACCCATTTCAATATTTTCTATCTCTTTTCTTGCAAAATTAGGGTTTGCTAGGGATTGCTAGGGTTTGCATTTCCTTTTAGTTTTCCTTCTCTTTCTACAAGTAGAATAGCCTATATAGAGTTATCTTTCTTCCATCACAGTAAAAGATTCTTCTAAGAATTCATAGAAGATGGATTAAGCTCCCAGCAAACTTGCACCAGCTGATCAAGTGATAGCCTGCAGTAAGAGTTAGTACTTGTGCATACAACACCGCCGCTTCCAAGTTTATTTCGAACTGCTGAGTTGATAAAAGTAAAGAAGGAAGACCTAGGAGTTGCAACATTATTGCTACAATACTAGAGCTCACCAATCCTTTTGGCACCATTGCCGGGGAAGCATCAAAGTATTTTGTGATTACTACTTTTCTTCTCTTTTCTACTACAGCATGTTGCTAAGTAGGTCATTTAAGCAAACGTAAAGTAGTTGTTTCATTTCAATTCTGTAATTTCATTTCAAAAAGTGTAGATTAGACATTTCCTTCTTTCATTTCAATTCTACAATTTCCATTTCAACAAGCATTGATTAGACATTTCCTTCTTTCATTTCAATTCTGCAATTTCATTTCAGCAAGCGTAGATTAGTCATTTCTTGCTTTCATTTCAATTATGTAATTTCATTTCAGCAAGTTCATTTAAGCTAGTTGCAATTTGTTGCTCAATCCATTTCAGTTTTGTAGGTACAAGCAGAAAAAAACAAAAGTCACCCAAAAAGAGATTTCCTTTCATGCCTCGTAGGAAGAGAGAGAATTTAGGAAAATTCCTACACAACACCCCCACCACATCACTGAGTCACCCTTCTCTCTTCTTTGCTGGTAGTGATCTAGAAGAACCTATAGGTGAACCTCCAGAGATATACAAAGATCCTATAACAGAAGAAGAGCAAGCAACCATTCCTCCTGAGACCATGGCTGAAAACAGAAACGTTAGAGGAAATGGGGAAAGAATAGAAGGTGCCTTTCCTATCCAAGAGACCAATGGGGACACAAAAATGAAAAACATATGCCCTTCAATTTTACCTCACTTCCATGGACTAACTACCAAATATCCTGATACCTTCTTGTTTTAATTTTCTATTCTCTGTCAAACCTATGACTATGTAGAAGATGAGGAGAAGTTGAAACTATTTCCTTCCACCCTCAAGGATGCAATCTTGTGCTGGTTCATGGGGTTACCTGGAAACAGTATTACAACTTGGGCTCAGATGCAACAAGTCTTTAACAACAAATACCTGGACTATTGTAGGTCAAAGGATACCAAGGAAGAAATCTTTCGAATGACCATGGGAAGTGATGAACCTTTAGAAGACTATGAAGAAAGGTTTCAACTCAGTTATAAAAGGGCCAGGTGCACACTCAACCCTGAAACTCTGAAGTTGGTTCTGCTTAGAGGAGTCCCTGAAGACCTTCTAGACACCCTCCATTTGTTGGCTGGGGGAGACATCTATCAACTACCTTATGATGACATAAAAACTATGTTTAGAAACCATTCTCGGTTAGCTAGAAAGAGAGGTAGGCAAAGTCAACATTTAGCTAGTACATCCTCATCTAGTTCATCCCTTAGAAATTAACTTGAGAATTAGCTAGAAGATTTGAAGAGTGAGGTGAGGTAGACTGTTGCCATGTATATGGATACCCTGCATATCAAAAAGAAATAAGAGGAAGCTGAGAGGGCTTTGGCCATCTCCTTTCCCAGGTGCACTAGAAAGCATCCTAGGAACAAGTGTCCACTCCACTCTATAGAGGTGTGTGTAGTTTGTGAAGAAGAACATCCTATAAATCATTGCCCTTCCTGACCTGGAATCAAAGCTGCATATTAGGGAGTTGAAGGAGCCACTGAACCACTCTATTTCATGAACCAAAGGAGGCCACATGGACCCAGATGTTATCCGCAGGGAATGCAAGGTACATCCCAGAACTATTGCAACCCTAATCAAGCCACTTCCATGCCTTCTTTGGGGTCCCCTGCTCATCCTTCCTGATCCACACCCCCTCTTTGGCCATATCCTCCTCAATACTAGGCTTCACCAATTTCTTACTCGTTTCACTCTTATGCTCAGCCACAACCTCAGTGGAATGCACCTTATCAGGGGTGGAGGCCCCAGTATAACTCTCCACCCACTCTTTTTCCTCCACCACCTATTCAACCACAACCATTACCTCATGTTCCACCAAGACCACCCCAAATACCTGCTCAACCAAACCCGAACCCTAACAACAGATAGGCCCAACAGGTATATAATGGAGAAACATCATGCCTAACCTACCCTATGGAGATTTAGGAGATTAACCTACGATCTAGGAAGGTTCTCCCAGATAGCCAACCTCCTCCCAAGGAGGATGGGGAAGAAAAATAGGAAAGCGAACCAAAATCCATTCCACCCTTTCCTGAGAGACTAGCTGGAACCACACAACCGACCCCAGAAGAAACTGAACTTCTGGGAGAATTGAAACAGTTATGTGTAAATATACTACTTCTCCAAGCCATAAAGGATGTGCCTATATACAACAAAATGATCAAGGAGAAGTGCTTCAGGAAACTAGGCAGGTGCAAGAGAGATGCCACAACTATCAATGTCATAGGACAACTATCCGACTTGATGTTGGGGTAGGTGATCTATTCAAAATATCTAGACCCTGGGATTCCTATAATCGATGTCCACATCAATGGAACCATAATCCCCCATACCTAGATTGATCTAGGGGCTACCATTAATGTGATGACCAGGGACACTATGCTCAAACTCAACCTTCAAGGTTTCCTGAGAAGGACCTCAATGGTACTGCAGTTAGCAAACTGCTACACCATAACCCCTAACGGAATTGTGGAAGATGTACTAGTCTCTATTGATTCCTGGAAGTACCCTACTGATTTCCTCGTTCTCCAACCAAAGGCAAAGCTCACTAGGTATCCTCTAATCCTAGGAAGACCTTGGTTGGCCACTGCAGAAGCCTACATCAGTTGTCGAGCTAGGAACATGACAATCAAGAACAGGCACATGTCCAAACAACTAGTCCTCTATCCCCCCACCCAACCTCTACTAGAACATGATTTACCTCTCTGGTTGGAGGAGGAAGATGAGCATGAAGCCTATTTTGCACCATTGTGTACAGTAGAGGCTACCATAGGGGGTTCACAAACCGAGGATGATCTTATTGAAAACTTGATTCAAAATCCACCCCCCAGTGTGTTGCCATTAGAAGAGCTGGTGGAAGAAACCCAACCTAATCCTTTAGTTCATCTCTGTGTGGCTGATCCGACCTCTCTCTAAGTTAACAATGTGGAATTCAGCCTAGAAAAATCCTTGAAGATTAACTCATCCCTATCCACCTCTCAGGAGAATGAACTGTGTAGCTTATTGAACAATCACTTGGATGCTTTTGCTTGTAGCTATAAGAAGATGAAGGGAGTCCACCCTTTAGTCTGTACTCATCATATCTACATTAAAGAAGATTGTAAGCCAGTCAGGCAGCCTCAAAGGAGGATGAATCTAGCCCTTAAGGACATTGTCAAAGAAGAATTACAAAAGTTGTTGGATGCAAGATTCATCTATCCCATCTCTGACAGTGAATGGGTTTCTCCTTTGCTGCTAGTGCCAAAGAAAAACGAGCAGTGGAGAATCTGTGTAAATTATCAGGAACTAAACAAGGCCACCAAGAAGGACCATTTCCATTTGCCTTTCATAGATCAAGTGTTAGATGGCCTGGCAGGGAAGAAGTTCTTCTCCTTCCTAGATGGGTTTAACGAGTACAACCAGATCCAAATCAGCTTGGAAGACCAATATAAGACCACTTTCACTTGTCGTTGGGGTACTTTTGCTTATTGGGTCCTTCTTTTTGGGTTGTGTAATGCTCCCACCACTTTCTAGAGAGCAGTACTGAGCATATTTGCTGAATTGGTTTATGATTCAGTGCAAATCTATACGGATGACTTTACCCCTTATGGTTCTAACTTCCAGGAAGCTTTGACTAACCTAGAAAAACTTTTAACCAAGTGTATTGAAATGAACCTTTTCCTCAATCCTGAAAAATGTGAATTCCTGATGACTGAAGGGACTGTGCTAGGTCATACAATTTCTCAGCAAGGATTACAGATGAATCCCAACAAGATTTCTATCATTCAAAGGATACCACCTCCTCAAAAGGTAAGAGATGTTAGAAGTTTCCTACACCTAGCAGGGTATTATAGAAGATTCATAAAAGATTTTAGTAAGCTAGCCTCTCCATTATTTGGTCTTTTGGGAAAAGATATTGAGTTCATATGGAATGACAATTGTCAAGAGGCTCTAGATACCTTGAAGGGTAAGCTGGTAACTGCCCCAATTTTGGGAAGTCCAAACTAGGCCCTCCCTTTCCATATTCACACAGATGCCTCGAACAACCTTAGGGTAGGTTGAGGAGAAGTTGCCTTATGCCATATATTTTGTTATTAAAAACCTGTCCAAGGCTGAACTAAACTACACTGTAATTGAAAAGGAGCTCCTAGTTGTAGTCCATTCCCTAAACAAGTTCAAACACTACATAACCGGCTATCAAACATTCATACATTGATCATGTTGCAATTAGGTATTTGATGAATAAACCAAATGTAAATGCTCGTATCATTAGATGGATACTTTTATTGCAGCAATTTGATTTGACCATTGTTGATAAGCCGGGTGAGGAAAATGTTGTTGCTGATTTTCTGTCTAGACTAGATCTGCCTGCAGGTGAATAAGGAATGGTGGATGATAAAATGCCAGATGAACACCTATTTTCTATTTCAGTACTCTCTCCATGGTTTGCTGATATAGAAAATTATTTGGTTTCAGCATAGTTTCTGCCACAACTGTCCTCAAAAGAGAAGAGCGAGATCATGAGAAAAAGTGCCCCACTCACCTAGATTGGGGGCAATCTTTTTAAACTTGACCCAGATTAGATTTTGAGGTGATGTGTTAGGGTGGAGGAAGTTTTGGACATCCTCCTAAACTTTCATGATGGACCCTGCAGGGGCCACTTTGCAACAAAAAGGACTGCTTCAAAATTCTACAAGCAGGTTATGATTGGCCCACTCTTCATCAAGATGTCAGGAGATATATCAGCCAATGTGACCAATGTCAAACGATGGGGAAACATACTCCAAGGGATGAGATGCCCCTACAGCCTCAAGTGAATTTTGAGCCATTTGAGAAGTGGAGCATGGAATTTGTGGGTCTAATCAACCTTCCTTCAAAACAAAAATCCTACATCATTGTGTGTGATGATTATCTAACAAAATGGGCAAAAACCAAGGCGATCAAGGCAGCAACAGAAGAAAAAGTAACCAAGTTTTAAGGGAAAATATCTTCTACAAGTTTGGCTATCCAAGAGAGTTAGTCACATATCAAGGAAGTCAGTTTACCTCTAATTTGGTTGAATACCTACTAACACACCACAAGATTAAGTACAAAACTTCCACCCCTTATCATTCCCAAGAAAATGGACAGGTGGAAGTCACTAATAGAGCTTTGGAAGGGATTTCGACTATGGTAGTGAGCAACAACAGAAATGATTGGGAAGATTGATTGGTTGAGGCCACATAGACCTACAACACCACCTAGAAAACCACCATAGGGTTCACACCCTATGAGTTGGTCGATGGTAATAAGGCTTTGTTGTCAATAGAATTTGAATATAACACATTAAGGATGGCAGCTCAGCTAGACCTAGATCTCAGCCATGCCCAAAAGGAAAGATTGCTTCAACTAAATGGATTGGATGAATAGAGAATGTAGGCCCTACTCCACTCAAAGGTAGTCCAACTTCAAAGAAAAATATGACATGACAGACACCTCAAAGAAAAGAAATTTGAGCAAGGAGATTGGGTGCTGCTATATGATTCGAGATATAAATATTTCAAGGGAAAACTAAGGATGTGATAGCTGGGCCCATTCATAGTGGAATAATGAAATGACAATGGTACAGTCCTGATCCAGACCATTGGTGAAGAAGCCATCCACATGCTTGTCTATGGGCAAAGGTTGAAGATCTACACGAAGCCCTTTTCCAAGCAGGAATTCATTGAGAATATGGGTAAAATAGTGTTGGTAGTGGAGCAGGTCCCTATCTCCACTCCACCCACACCCTGAGCAAAAAAAAAAAAAGAGAGAAAAAAAGAAAAAACATAAAAAACATAAAAAGGAATAAAGGATCTCTAGGTGAAAACCTCTTGGAGGCGTTGAGGGCAAGCAGTGAGGTTGAAAACCTCCTGGAAGTGCCTGAGCTATCTCATTAAAAAAAAAAAAACCAAACTTCTTTTGAATGAATTGCAGGTTGTAGGAGGGTCACACAAGAGAAAAAGACATGGCCAGGATGCATACACCCTTCATAGTCCATCCCTCCATCCCCATTATCCTTTCCCAAGATTTGATCTCACTTTTTTTAAAAATTTCACATCCTACAAGAGACTCTTTGTATTCTATAGGAGCCTCTTGTAGAAACTACAAAAAGGCCAAAATCAAGTTTAGAGAAGAACTTGAGGGCTGGAAATTTGTCTAGAAGGCCTGTGAACTACCTTGCCACCATCCATCTACCTAACTCTCCATTCCATCCCTACACACCCACATTTCAACTCGCTTTTTCTTTCCCTGCATAGACAAATACATAAATTTTGTTTCTTTCATTCTGTAAACACAAAAAAATGATGATCAACAAAGCAATAGCATTCTTTACTTATTCTTACCTTATGGCTCCCAGCTGATATTATTTTCATTCAAGACCTTCTTCAACAGTCCTTTTAGCCCCTGCTCAAGCATCGGCCTGAAATTTCAGAAGGAGAAGCAACTAAAGGAAATCCTATAGGATTCCTATAGCAGTTGATCCCTTTGAAAAACAAACTCCAGAGACAGGGTTAGCGAAGCCAAGATGTATGAAGCGTGCAAGGAGCTGAGCCTAATCAAAACATCATTAGCATAAGCTGAAGGCTGAGCATGCATAGCAACAATAGCAACAACAACGAGGAAATGAAGTCCCAAAGTCCGAAGCATGCAGAGCACAACAGTGACTAGCAGGTAAGTGGCTAAACCTATTCCTCGATTGCATGAATATTATTTAGAAACTACATGAACTATGGGAATGGTTAGGATTAAACGAAATTGGTGGATAGTTAACTGGCCACCCTTGTTTAGTTCACACACCCTTGTCGAGTTCAAATGAGCCTCATCCAATTCAAATCACAGATCAGATACGCAGGTAGCATGTGTGGCCCGTCAACTCAGGAAGAAAAACTTAGAACTGATAGTGGTGGCGGCATATAATGGGAATAAGGGAGGTGATGGAAGTCAGGTGACATGAAGAACCATAATGAAACTGGTGTAGGACCAATGGTCTGGATGGGGATAATGTACCCATCTAGCCACCTCACCACATCACTGCAGATTACACCATCAGCTTAAGTACAATGTGGTCTAAGCCTCCGCCACCTTTTGATTGCATTTTCATTGACGAGTTCTCAACTACACTACTCATCTACCACCTCCAGAATAGTGAACCAATAGTTTTTTGCCAGTTTGTCAAAGCTCTTCCACCTATCGGGCTCTACAAGAGCACTACTGCATTCTATAAGAGCAGGAACACTGTCTACAGGAGGCCTTCTACAGGAAGGCCAGAAAGCAACTCTGCAGAAGAAAATTTTGGAATTTTTGTCAAATTCGAGCTTGAAACGAGGTAGGCTCAGGAACCCGCTCTACATATGATATATCTATATAAGGTGGTGGATTAAAAGTAAAGTATTGGGTAGAAAAAGAAAGGAAAATAGAAGCTCAAAATTCTACCTGTGTTTTTCTGCGTTCTACACTGATGCGGGAGCATCAAGACCATTTTTCCTTTTGTAAATATGTGATTAGGGGGGGTGTGACAATTCTTACTATTTTATTAATTAATTTGTTATTTTTAATAAAATAGGAGAAAGTGAGGATTTTTTAAATATTCTTTTAAGGAATATGAGAGAAAATAGAGTTAGAATTAATGAGGGAGCCTAAGTTGGAATTAGTTTCTAAGTCTTAGGGATGAGAATCTATCTTTTAGGGATGTTGAGAGATTTAGGGATTTGTTGAGATACTAAGGGGATTTAGCATTTAATTTAATGATATTTTTAAATTGTATAAACAGAGGAAGTTTTAGAGGAAAAAAAGAAGAGGAGAGAGTGTGAGAAAGAGGAAGGTTTCTCCTTGGGAACCTTCGACAGTTTGTAAGAGGTCATTGATTTGTATATCTGGCCATATATGTATATGCTTGGTTTATGTAAATATGAGTGGTTGAATTCAGTTGATATTATTATGGGTGCATTTATTAAATTCTAAGACATGATCTATGCATTTATCCAATGGTTGATTTAACTGTGGACTGGAAGGCGTTGATGGTCTTTTTAATTCTCTGCTTAATTATTTGATTGCGCATTCTAAATTGAGCACATTCTAATCAGATGACAATCCGCGTTGTTGCACGTTCCATATGAATTGGCGTTGTCCCTTATCTATTTATCGACACATTTCTGTATTGACTATTTGCTGGCTGTCGTATGCATGTAATGAAGGTTAGCTGTAATATTAACAGTGTGATGGTATAATGAATCCGGATGTATATGCGCTATCATGGTGGTTGTTGAAGAATAGATGTGCCATATCCAGGTTCACGATAGAGGCGCTCAGCGTTATTGATATGGCTCGGTATATGATTGGCGAAACTAATGTTGGGTATACGCTTTGAGTACATATATTATTATGAATGCCTGGAAAAGAAAGACTACAGTTTGACTTGCATGCGTAACTAGAGGTTGCGCTTATTATCTTCGGCGTTAAAGCAAAGTTTCAAGCCATAGTTGAGTCACCGCCGAGGTGCATGCACCATACCTAGGGACTGAGGACCGGAATTGGAATGATTTAATATAAATTATAATGTGTATGTACCGCAGACACGTCATGCAGAGGTGGATCGTTGCATAGCGTAACTGGCAACGTCTTTGAAGGTGGAATTGAGTAAGAGCAAGCGTCGATATCAGAATTGAGGGAAGAATTTATAACGCATGGCTGGAAGCTAGAACGACGTAACAAGGTTCCATAAAATGTTATGCCTCTGCGTTGACCGAACTATATGAAGGAGCAGAGGATGGTAAGCCGATGCATGTGGCCATACCATTGGCGTAGGTGGATGATGCGCCAATTAAAACCAAATTGAAAGTTCGTTACACTTGTTATGCCAGTGCTTGACCATAAGGCAAGACTGGTATATATATAACCTACGTAATTGTGGTTTATCTATTTATGGGTTCGACTACAAAGCATGCAGTGACATGTGAATGAGTTGAGCAAGAGGGAGGCCGAGAGCAGTTGAGGTGCGACATATGTAAATGCTGGATATTTGTATACTGATCGAAAAAACAGCGACATAAATATACCTGTGAGGTTTGTCGGTGGTCCGGTATCATATATAACCAAGCCTTCATTCGAATTGAAAGAGACGTGAATATATATACACATCAGTTCAAGTGAACGGGCCGTGGATGCGTATATATACAATACAGGCTGTGTGCGTAAGTCGTATATCTAACAGAGGCATATATCTGTTTTGCATAACCTGGAGGTATGTACAAATAGAAATCCACGATATGTGAGTCGGGTTTATGGTGGTTCTATTATGAATTGACACCTAAAATGCTGCTCGGATTAAAAGCGATTTTCTTTGATAATTTCCATATATACTCACGCCTGTGTATTGATAACCTTCCGCTTGTAAGCTTAGTGGAGCCTGCCTGTAGTAATTTAATGCATCCAACGATTCATTTAAAATAAGGCAGATTATATATGCTGATTGCATATTTGTTTTGAATGAGGGCCAGCCAGTAACCAGCGTTGAGGGGAGAATTTGGTGTGACCTTCTCAGTATGGGTTTTGGATATCATGAAGAGCACCGTATGAGTTTGATGCATGTGCATGGCCGTTCTTAATTTGGGCACAGATCCAATTTTAATATGTTTCTTTTAAGAATCTATTGAAGAGTCGAGTTGCGTAGGAAAGGTCCTGGCAGTGGTGGCCTGGGAGAGGCCTGGGCTGCCATCATTTTTGGTATCAGAGCAGGAATAGCTCTGTTTGAAGGATGAAGTTTTTTTTTTTAATTGCATGTGATAAGATCAGATTTTGAGACTGATGAATGTTGCAGCACAGAGATGCCATGCAGGTGGGAGATGAAGCGAGATCATGTAATATCTTAGAAGGTGAAATGATTTTTTTTTATGATTTGAAATTTGTGATGAGAGTTTCTAATTGCAGAGAAGATGGCATTGAACCTGGCATTCAGCTAAATGCTGAATAAGGAGGACAATTGTAGTGTCCTAAAGAAGAAGGTGAGTTGAAGAGATAGCCTAGAGAGTGAGTAGAGGAGAGTGCTCAAAAGGTTCCAGAGGCAATGAACCAGTACTTACCAAAAGACTAAGTGGGGAGAGCTTGGTGAGGTAAGTGGCGGCAAGACAGGAGAGCTTGTTGCAGAGGCTAGTGCAACTCATGGCAAGTGAGAAGATGATCATGGAGGATCAAGGAAGAGGTTCAGAGGAATGCCACAGTGATGAGATGACTGCAGAAGTCAAAGAAAGAGAGATTGCAGTAATGAAAGTGCAATTGCAGGTACTAGAGGAATGGCTGCAATAGCAGGAAAACCAGAATAGAGGATGGATCTTCCCACTGAAGGGAAAGAAAGTGAAATGGCAGAGGCTACAACAGAAAAGAGATCGACAAATAAGCATGCAGTTAACAGAAGAGCTGAAGAAGCTCGAGCGGATGATGGATGTACAATTGAGACGTGAAGAACTCAGAGCAGCTGAGTTGGAAGAGGAGGTTTTTATTGATCAAACAGAGGAAGAGATCATTGATGATTTCTTGAATTATTGGGCAGATCCAGATCAGCTGGATAATGTGAACTCTTGTGTTTTTATAGCTGACAGTTGTGATGTGATTACAGGTTTTGTTGAAGAAGAAGTTCATGTGAATGAAGAAGATGATCAGCTCAAAGAGCTGGTATATGAACCGACGATTAAGGTTGTTGAAACTTGTAGTTTTCAAACTGACAAGTTGTGTATGCATGCAGGGATTGTAAGTGATGGTGATGTTATGCTTCAGCAATGTCATAGAGAAATTGCATTGCTGGAATATTTGTTGAAGAATTCAGAGTATGACATAGAGATGGCCGAAGAAAGAGTTCAATACAGTGAACGAGTGCAAAAAGATATCATGGAAGCCGATGATGTGAGAGGAAGACTGGTTGACAGTCTTGAGAATTCTTCAGAGGATTCTTTGGGCAAAGAGAATCAGCATACTGATGTGCTGATAGTGGAGGAGACTTCAGAATAGCATACTGAAGTGCTGGCAAAGGAGGACAAGGCACTGATGCCTTCTGATTTTTATTCTAACAAGTGTTTTGTGAAGGCATGTATTGTTGTAGAACATTTGACTCAATTCAGCAGTCAAATGAAGGAAGAAGAAGTTTTCTGTTCTGGAAAACAAGAGGGTATGGATGATTGGGTGGCATTAAGAAATGAGAAAGTCAGAACAGAAACAAGAAGTGAGCGAGTGACAGTACAAACTGAGCAAGCCGTCTTAGCTCAGCAAGCAAATCAACAGCTGGCAGATTTATTGGATCGAGAGATTGAAAGTATCAGAAGACTGATGACAAAAGAATCCCGGAAGAAATCAGCAGTAGCAAGGAAGAGAAGCAACAACAAAATGAAAATAGAGATAGATTCTGAAAATGCAGCAAGTGGAAAGTTACAACACAAGATATGGGATCCAGGCATACACAGATCCGAACACATGATCAGGCGATCATGTTTAGTTTAACGTTGGGAGTCTGATGCAGGAGCATCGAGACCATTTTTCCTTTTGTAAATATGTGATTAGGGGGGGTGTGACAATTCTTACTATTTTATTAATTAATTTGTTATTTTTAATAAAATAGGAGAAAGTGAGGATTTTGTAAATATTCTTTTAAGGAATATGAGAGAAAATAGAGTTAGAATTAATGAGGGAGCCTAAGTTGGAATTAGTTTCTAAGTCTTAGGGATGTTGAGAGATTTAGGGATTTGTCGAGATACTAAGGGGATTTAGCATTTAATTTAATGATATTTTTAAAGTGTATAAACAGAGGAAGTTTTAGAGGAAAAAAAGAAGAGGAGAGAGTGTGAGAAAGAGGAAGGTTTCTCCTTGGGAACCTTCGACAGTTTGTAAGAGGCCATTGATTTGTATATCTGGCCATATATGTATATGCTTGGTTTATGTAAATATGAGTGGTTGAATTCAGTTGATATTATTATGGGTGCATTTATTAAATTTTGAGACATGATCTATGCATTTATCCAATGGTTGATTTAACTGTGGACTGGAAGGCGTTGATGGTCTTTTTAATTCTCTGCTTAATTATTTGATTGCACATTCTAAATTGAGCACATTCTAATCAGATGACAATCCGTGTTGTTGCGCATTCCATATGAATTGGCGCTGTCCCTTATCTATTTATCGACACATTTCTGTATTGACTATTTGTTGGCCGTCGTATGCATGTAATGAAGGTTAGCTGTAATATTAATAGTGTGATGGTATAATGAATCCGGATGTATATGCGCTATAATGGTGGTTGTTGAAGAATATATGCATATCCAGGTACACGATAGAGGCGCTCGGCATTATTGATATGGCTCGGTATATGATTGGCGAAACTGATGTTGGGTATACGCTTTGAGTACAGATATTATTATGAATGCGTGGAAAAGAAAGACTACAGTTTGACTTGCATGTGTAACTGGAGGTTACGCTTATTATCTTCGGCGTTAAACCAAAGTTTGAAGCCATAGTTGAGTCACCGCCGAGGTGCATGCACCATACCCAGGGACTGAGGACCGGAATTGGAATGATTTAATATAAATTATAATGTGTATGTACCGCAGAAACCTCATGCAGAGGTGGATCGTTGCATAGCGTAACTGGCAACGTCTTTGAAGGTGGAATTGAGTAAGAGCAAGCGCCGATATCAGAATTGAGGGAAGAATTTATAACGCATGGCTGGAAGCTAGAACGACGTAATAAGGTTCCATACAATGTTATGCCTCTGCGTTGACCGAACTATATGGAGCAGAGGATGGTAAGCCGATGCATGTGGCCATACCGTTGGCATACGTGGATGATGCGCCAATTAAAACCAAATTGAAAGTTCGTTACACTTGTTATGCCGGCGCTTGACCATAAGGCAGGACTGGTATATATATGACCTACATAATTGTGGTTTATCTGTTTATGGGTTCGACTACAAAGCTTGCAGTGACATGTGAATGAGTTGAGCAAGAGGGAGGCTGAGAGCAGTTGAGGTACGACATATGTAAATGTTGGATATTTGTATACTGACCGAAAGAATAGCGACATAAATATACCTGTGAGGTTTGTCGGTGGTCCGGTATCATATATAACCAAGCCTTCATTCGAATTGAAAGAGATGTGAATATATATACACCTCGATTCAAGTGAACGAGCCGTGGATGCGTATATATACAATACAGGCTGTGTGCATAAGTCGTATATCTAACAGAGGCATATATCTGTTTTGCATAACCTGGAAGTATGTACAAATAGAAATCCACGATATGTGAGTCAGGTTTATGGTGGTTCTATTATGAATTGACACCTAAAATGTTGCTCGGATTAAAAGTGATTTTCTTGGATAATTGCCATATATACTCACGCCTGTGTATTGATAACCTTTTGCCTGTAACCTTAGTGGAGCCTGCCTGTAGTAATTTAATGCATCCAGCGATTCGTTTAAAATAAGGCAGATTATATATGCTGATTGCATCTTTGTTTTGAATGAGGGCCAACCAGTAACCAGCGTTGAGGGGAGAATTTGGTGTGACCTTCTCAATATGGGTTTTGGATATCATGAAGAGCACCGTATGAGTTTGATGCATGTGCATGGCCATTCTTAATTTGGGCGCAGTTCCAATTTTAATATGTTTCTTTTAAGAATTTATTGAAGAGTCGAGTTGCGTAGGAAAGGTCCTGGTAGTGGTGGCCTGGGAGAGGCCTGGGCTGCCATCATACACAACCTCTCTATTTTCTTCTTTGCATTCAAAAATCTATTTTTTCTTTCCTTTCACGTATTCTCCTAAAAAATATAGTTGCAACCATAGCAAATAACGTCTGGGAAGGAAATGAAATTGCAAGTCTATTTTTTTTGTGAGAAGAAAAAAAAACATTGTTTTATATATTCTCCGTTCTATCAAAGTATTGATTTTTTCCAAAAACTGAGAAGCAAATTCAGGTTGAAAACATTTTGAAGAAAGCGAAAAATTTCAAATTGATGTTGTGAAGAAGAAGCACACGGGAAATTCCCTCTCCAGTTTCAGAAGAAACCAAACTTAACTATCCCTCTGTTTCTGGTTTTGGAAGTTATTGCTTTCTTCCTCACTTGAGCATTTTCAAAAACCACTAAACACCATGTCAGGAGGTTTCATGAGAAAGGAGCCTTTGAACTCCAGAAAATTGCATGAGCACCCCGAGGTGGTGGCCCTCTTCACCAGGGAAAACTGGATGTCTTCCTCCGAGAGAATTCATGGATATGATGAGGAGGTGACTGAAGAATTTTTAATGTCCTTAAGACCCCATTCGAAAGCACATGCTACAGTCAGTTTCAAGGTCTGACCCTAGAGCTTACACCAGATTTTATTAGCAAAATCACAGGTCTTCCACTTGGGCTCCCCTGCAGCAAAGAGGAAAAACCATTGGGACAGGTTGCTAAAAAAGACATTTTCTCAGCCTAATGAGCATCCTGTAGAGGATAAGAATGGGGTCAGGAGGACAAGCTTACCTCCTCCATGGAGTGAAATCAGCTACCATATTATGAAGTATATCTCTTGTGAAGGGAGATTTAGTATAGTTTATGGGTATCACTTCAAGTTATTGCATGAATTGAGATATGGGATGGATCTACCAATAGCTAGGAAACTTAGTCTCCCATATTTCCTCCTTCAATCTTTGATAGAATGTGGCACCAAGTTGAATGCAGGCATTCCAAACCAACTGGCCCACCATGGTCTCATAAAATTGTTGGCAGAAGATGCCCTACACACCTACACCATTCCCATAGCTTGGGAAATTTTCTGGGACATGTCTATTGGAGACAAATTCAAAACTCTTACTGATGAACCCAGTCCATCTGACAGTGAATAGGAGGAGTAGACAAAGGAACTTGAAAAGGAAATTCACGAGCAACAAAATATTCAAATAGAAGAGGAAAAAGAGGAAAAATGCAAAGAAGAGGAGAAGCCAAAGAAAACCACAGTTGCACCTAAGGCAAGAAGGAAAACAACGTTAAAAGCGGAGAAAAGGAAGAGAACAGAAGCTGAGAAAAAGAAGGCCAAGAAGGCTCAGCAAAAGACTGCCACATGAGAGGCAGAGACTCAGCAAGAAAAATAAAAGAAACCATTAGAGATAGCAGAGACAAAAGCAAAAACATTAGAATCAGGAAAAAATGCAGAGGGTAAAGAAGAAAAATAGCAGGAGGAAATATCCCTTGAAACACTAGCAAGGGAAGCAGCAACTGTTCTTGCTACATTAAGCACTCTAGCTAAGCAAAAGGGAAAAAGAAAAAGACAAACATCTATTTATTGCAAAGCCAGGAGGAGCACCGGGATTAAACTGGGCAAGCCCCAACCACCATCAAAAGAACTCATTATCATTGAGGATGCACCTACTTAGAAAAAGGAGGAATCTCCCTCCAAAATCTCTATCACCTATGAGAGAGGGAGTCCCAAGACCTCCACCTGGAAGGAAAGGATCAAATTGATGGGCTCCAAAGAAGTCCTACAAGAGGCTCAAACCTCTCTACAGGAGACGCTAGCCAACCTTAAAGAAACTGAAAAATTGGAAAAGCAGGTAGAAGAATAGTCACAAGAGGAAGGAAAGGAAAAGAAAATACCTAAGCCAAGCCCTCATCCTAATTTAGGCTCCTATTACAATCTTCTAGAAGGTGGGAATATCATCCCACAAAAATTCATTGTACCACTTTTCTTCGAACTAGAACAAGAAAGGGTCAAGACCTACACCTAGATGCAAATTGCTAAATCTAAAGGAGTTGAAGATTTAGGGCACATGGAAAACAAGTTAAGGGAGTTGAGCAGGGAGTTGGGCATGGTAAGGCACATAGAGAGCATTAGAAGAGCCCAACTATAGGAAGAAAATGAACTGTTGAAAAGGTAGTTACAAGAATGAGAAACTCAAAGGGGAAACAAGCTGCCAACCTTGGAAGGGCAGCAACAATAAGAAGGACCCCCAACAGACAGTGAGGTAGCACAGAAACAATAGCAAGAAGAAGAACCACAGACAGTTGTTGAATTACGGATGAAACAACAACAAGAAAGAGAGTCTCAGGCAACAACTAAAGTGCTAATCTTGAAAAAACATTTGCAGGAAAAGGAAGCCCAGATGCCTACATGGCTAGCTAGGCAATGGAGGCCTTGCAGTGCAGACAGCCAGCTAGATCCTATGCATTGTATCTCAAAGACCAGTGGCTCCAATTCCAGATTAGAACATTGGCCCAGAGGGGCACTAGACCATTTCAAGCTTATGGTTAGTTTATGCATTTATGTGATAATAGTTCAACCAAGGATAAAGCCAAGTTAGCATAATTTTACCTACATAATATGGCACTTCTAGACATGAACTTATGGGATCCAAATGCTACATTAGGAGACCTACAACTGATGGCTATGGCTTCCTAGATGAACCATGAGGAAAAGAGAGTAGGTGAAATTCAAAAGATAATGGCAAATGAGCTAAGTGAGCCCCTAATGATAAGGACAGAACTAGCATAACCATTAGCTCTCATTTATGCCCACCAACACCTAGTACCCAATCCTCAAGTTTTTCCTAACCATGCTAACAAGCAAGTAGATCCTATTGCTCATTTTGAAGATATGGAGAGATTATTTGGTGATGAATCCCTTCACGTTTGTATGAGAAGGTGGAATACATTGTCACATAGCCTAAAGATCAGGGAGTATCACTCCCCAACCAGAATGAGGGAAGCTATGATGAGAGCACCTTTATATAAAAAATCAATGAAAAACTTGAAAGCCAACTGGATTGGTCTTAGGTTCAGTCCTCCACTACTGTTAGGACTATTGGAAGGAGTTAAGGAAGAGGAAGAACATAAACAATGGGAGGAAGTGGACAAGAAAGTTAGTTTTCATGACAAGTAGGGTTGTTGTTATCTTCAGTTCCAGGCAGTGAAGTTCCTTAAGTTTAGGGGGACTATTGGGAGTCCCCATTTGTATAACTAAAAAGGCTTCAAGCCTTAGTAGGTTAGCCATTTAATAGCCTATTTTTGCACTTTTGTGTAGCCTTGTACTCAGCTCATTTTCGAGCTCTTTTTGAAGACAGTTTTGTGATGTAACTATTATTATTTTTCGATCAATGAAGATGAATCCAGTTTTGAACCAGCACTAATCTTTCCTAGAGGGCTGAAGCTCTTGGGTTAGGGCTCAACCCAAGTTCCCAACACATCCATTGTGTATTTATATGGTTTTTCTTGCATTCATAAGAGAATTTCTGTTGTTTAGGTTACTCTTGCTTTGTTAAAGTAGATTGCTCTTGATGGTTATAATAGTTGTTCTTGGTTCAATTTGCTTAAGTAGTTTGTTGTAGTAACAAAAAAAGATCTAAAAAGGCTACTAGTAGGTCTTGATCTCCTTTCTTTCTCATTGGGACCATGATTTGAGGTCAAGTGACTACTGCTGCCACCAAAAACACAATCTTTGCTCTTCCAATGCAATCGTTAGTGTGATATTTCGAGTTGGAGAAGTCGATATTAGTTTGGATTCACATGATTAGATCATTTCATGTTCATTTACCATGGATTTCTCGCATATTTTTCTATCCATATTTCTCTGGTTTTAGGTCAAATTTTAGGTTAAAATAGACAAAACTCTATTTTTCAGTTTTTGCTTGGGTCTGTTTTGAGAAGTAAGCATGCAGCTTACTTGTAGAACATTCCAGCTTGTCACTCCTCCATAGCACAATATGTACTAGTTTATAATTCAAATATTTCCCCACTCTTTCATCACGTTTCCCCAATCTGCCCTAATTCCTGCATTTTTCCATAAAGTTGCTTTCTTGCCTTTTGAACAAATCCAACGATCTCCTTCATTCCTAATCTTCATTGACAGAGTCCTAGACTACTTAACACCTTCATCCAGCCTTCATTTCCCTTTTCCCATCATTCTCCCATCTTCAATCCTCCAAAAACCACTTTCGGCCTCATCGTGTAGATCCTCCTGTAGAACCTCTTGTAGATCCCCTACAGCCTCCTGTAGAAGTTCATGCGAGTGATTTTTCGGAGTCTGATCACAATGGAAGTCTCTAGAAGGGTACTATGGACTTCTTAGGACCTCTCCACACCTTCCTCACCATATGCAAAAGCCAACTCCATCTTCCTTGGCCACCAAACCTCTGCACAGTCACAACCAATCAAACCATAAGTAGAATAATTCCACATAAAAATACTCAAAATTACAAGAAGATGATTCCCTCTCATTTCTCTTCAGAAGTAGCTTGAATAAATGAAATTTACCTTTCCAATAGTCAATGACACCCATTTCAATAGTTTTTATCTCTTTTCTTGCAAAATTAGGGTTTGTTAGGGCTTGCATTTCCTTTCAGTTTTTCTTCTCTTTCTGCAAGTAGAATAGCCTCTACAAAGTTACCTTTCTTCCATCAGAGTAAAAGCTTCTTCTGAGAACTGATAGAAGTTGGATAAAGCTCCTATTGAACTTGCACCAGCTAATCAAGTGATAGCCTATAGTAAGAGCTAGTACTTGTGCATACAACACCATTGCTTCTAGGTTTGTTACGAACTACCGGGTTGATAATAGTAAAGAAGGAAGCCCCAGGAGTTGCAACATTATTGCCACAATACGAGAGCTCACTAGGGTGGCCCAAGACAACTCACCAAAGCCGCAAGGAAAGAGCAATGTCATGAAGCCGAAAAAGGACATGGGAAAGTGCTCTGAATTCCATAAGAGCTCCATGCACAACAAAAGTGAGTGTCAGGCCAAGCAGTCACTAGTGGCCTAGCTAAAGGTTTTAGAATCAAATGCATGTTCTGAATCTAAGTCAGAACCTAAGAATGGGAATGACAAAGGGAAGCATATTATTGATGTGGATCCCAATGCCACCGTTGCCACCACAAAGATAAATAAGGAGGAACTTGAAGATCCAGAGGAGGAGGAGCATCTCTTCCACTCCAAGATGTGGGTAAAGGGCTCCTTCCTATAGTTCATTATTGATAGCAGGAGCCAAAAGAACCTCATTTTGGTAGAGGTCATGAAGCGGCTAGGCTCACTGACAATAAGACATCCACAACCATACACCATCGGGTGGCTTCACTAAGGACAGGACCTTCACCTAAGTCAGTAGTGTCACCTTCCATACAACATCAAGCTATTCACGGATGAGGTATTATGTGACATTACTCCCCTTGAAGTTTGTGATGTATTAATAGGACAACCATACTTATGGAAGTGACATGTTGTGTATGAATCAAGGCCCTGTGATGTTATTGTTACTTTGGGAAATAAGTTGTACAACATACTGGAGATAGCACTGCCTACCACCATCTCTTTAGTTAATTCAAAACAATGCAGCAAGCTCATTTCAAAAACTGAGAAATTTGTTTTCCTGATGATACACCCTCAAGGAAAGAAGAGGATAGGGGCCACGACCTCCAGACAAGGCCCCTCCGCATGACAACTACAGATGGAAAAGGTTGTGGAGGAGTATGATGACATCTTCACCTCCCCTGCAAGGGTTCATCTGCACTGTCAGGTCAACCACTCCATCAATTTGACCCCACATGCACCATTGCCCAATGGACCAATCTATCAGCACTCTGTTCTAGAGAACAATGAAATCAAGACTTAGATTCAGGAGTTGCTGCAAAAAGGTCACATCCATCCAAGTTCATCGCCATGTGGGAGCCCAATCATTTTGGTATTGAATTAGGATGGGACTTGGAGACTTCGTATTGACTATCGAATGCTGAATAAGATCACTGTCTATAATAGGTACCCGATCCCACAGATTGATGACCTCCTGGACCAACTGAAGTGGGAAACATATTTCAGCAAGATTGATTTGAAGTCAAGATATCACCAGGTACCAATTGAACCCTTCGATGTGTGGAAGACTGCCTTCAAAGCCAAGGAGGGCCTTTTCGAATGGTTGGTTATGCCTTTTGGATTGACGAATGCTCCTACAACCTTCATGAGACTAATGGATGACATCTTGTAGCCATTCACCAACTCATTTTTGGTGGTATACTTGGATGACACCTTGATCTTTAGACAAGGTTGGGAAGAGCACCTCCACCACATCTGACAGGTTCTGCAAACACTGTGGCAACACAAGTTCTGTGCCAATTTGGAGAAATGCACTTTTGGCATGACCTAGGTTTAGTATTTGGGATACATTATTGATGAACATGGGGTGCATGTGGATCTAGCCAAGATCCAAGTCATTCAGGATTGGCCATTTCCAACCACTATGACAGAACTCCATAGCTTTCTAGTTCTTTCAAACTTCTACTGTAGGTTCATGTTGGGATTTTCTCATATCACTTGGCCCTTGAGTGAACTCACCAAGGGAGAAGCAAAATTATTTTGGTCTGAATATCAACAAAAGGCATTCACAGAGTTGAAAGATCGCCTCTGCAAGACACTAGTGCTCGCATTACCAGACTTGCAACAACCATTTGAGGTTGAGACAGATGCCTTTGACTATGATGTTGGGGCAGTACTTATTGAACACGAGCTTCCAGTGGCATATCACAATGAGACACTTTCAGACACAATCCTAATGTATCCCAGTTATGACAAATAGATGTACTCCATTGTGCAGGCCTGCCGAAAATGGAAGCATTACATTTTGGGGAAGGAAACGCTCATCCACGCAGACCACCGAACACTGTACTTCATACAAACCCAAGGAAAATTGAAAAATTATCGCCATCAAAGGTGGTCCCCATACCTGCAACAGTTCTATTTGAATATCAAGTGTATGAAGGGAAGCACCAATAATGTTGCAGATTGCCTTAGTCAACCACTGATCATGGTGTTAACCACCATGCTCAACTCTTAGCATAGGACTTCTGATTGGGCAGTTCGCTACAAAAGCGACCCAAAATTTTGCCACACATACTACACACTCTTGGAGGGTCAGCATGTTCCAGACTTTCACCTCCAGGATACCCTGTTATGCCACCTGGGTTACCTTTGTGTTCCTTCAAGCAAGAATGCCAAGATGATTTTGGAAGCACACTACAATGGAGCTGCTAGGCATTTCGGGGTTGAGAAAATGGTGGTAGTACTGTATAAGTATTTCTATTGGCCAAATATTCGAAATGATGTTAGGAAGTGCATCAAATCATGCACTTCCTGTGCCATTTCCAAACCGATGATCAAAAAACAAGGCCTCTATAGCCTGCTACCTACCCCTATTCAACCTTGGGAATCCATCTCCATGGATTACATGTCAGGAATTCCTTCCACTAAGAATGTAAACGATTGTGTTTTTGTGGTCATCGTCAGGTTCTCGAAGATGGCCATTATGGCAGCCTGCAAGAAGAATATCACAGCAGAAGCCACTGCTAAACTCTTCTTTGAACGAGTATGGGTACACTTTGGGATACCATAGTTTATCATCTAAAATTGAGACAACAGGTTCCTCAGTATATTTTGGTCCAGTCTCTGGTCGATGTGAGAAAACAAACTCACTAAGTCCACAGCCTTCCATCCTCAAACTGATGGCCAGACAGAGGTTGTCAATAGGATGATCGTACACATTCTGCGCATGTACAACTCAAGTCATCCACACAAATGGGATGAGATCCTCCCCTATGTTCAGCACCGCTATAACCAGGCTCCTCACAGCTCGACTGGTCACAAACCTTTTCAGGTGGGCTTGGGATTCCAACCACTATGTCCCATTAATGTGGCCATGCCATTTGTAGCTACTCACGCAGATTTGGCGCATGTCTAGTTTGGAACAAATAAAGCAACCAGCTTCATTGAGCACATCCAACATATTCGCCAGCAGGTCCATAACATTTTGGAGAAACCAAATGCCAAGCACAAGTAGTGACATGACCAACATCAAATGCCACACAAGCTTCAGGTCAGCGACAAAGTCTTTTTTCATTTACAAAAGGAATGCCTTACTAGAGCTTATCAAAAGTTTAGACCACTCCAATATGGTCCTTACACCATTACCAAGGCTATGGGAGACAATGCATTTGAGCTCAACATTCCCCCATTCCTTGGTCTGCACTCAGTGTTCAATGTGGACAACCTTCGACCACACTTTCCACCATTACTAGACACATCCGACATTGCAAAACAACTCACACCGACAGAGTTAAATCCAGATTGCATGGAACAAACTGAAACTAATCAGATCATGGACAGATAGATCAAGCACACCCACTAGTAGAATATCCAACTATATCTAGTTGTCAAAGCAGGCCAACTCCTTCACCAGTGAAATTGGCTCACTAGGGACAAAGTTCAACAAAAGTTTCCTCATCTCATGGAGGAACTCAATGCAATGGGGACCATTGCTTCCTAAGGAGGGAGGAATGATCCAGGTGGATATTGGTGGCCACCTGCCAAGTTCACTTGGACCCCCACCATTGTTTCTTTTAGCTTTTTAGTTTCCTTAATTGTAGCATAGTTTACTATTTTTAGAATTTTTTCGAGTCCTAAACTTCTGAAGCTGCTTTGAGGCCCTAAACGATGTTTCTTGGAAAAATTGGGAGTAACTTGTGTCCATCAACCAATTTTTCTCTTCCAAAAGTTGTAGTTCTCAGATAGATCTTTCTAACGAGATATTGTGCACATCAAATGAAGATCATATGCCAAAGTTATGACCCTGGAAATTTGATGTACCAATTTACCCAAACAGGGCCCACAATTTGGTGTTTCATCTTTAGGGTTAGGTTTTTGGATGTTTAGGGTTTTCCATTGTTTCTCAACAATAAATAGGCCTTCGAGTCTCATTTTAACACAATTTAGAGGCATGTAGCCGCCACATCGCTTCTCAAAGATAAGTTACCATCACCCTAGCTGTTTTATTTCCATTGCATCTCTATGTTTATGGTTATCTCTATGATTTGTTGCATTCATTTTTAAATCTAGTTCATTCAAATCTGTGTACTGGTTACAGTGATCTATCTATTCTAGTTGATTGGTTGAATTTTATTAAGTTTGAATGAATGGTTGATTCAATTATGTTATAGGTTTAGTGATTGTTTGATTCAGTTGTGTCAAAGGTTTAGAGGTTTCAGTGATTGATTGTTTCAGTTATATCAGAGATTGATGATTCGGTTTTAGTTATATCAAATATTGGTTGTGTTTTAGTGATTGGTTGATGCAGATGTATTTGATGGTTGTATTGTAGTGGCGATTGATTTTGAGCTTCAATGTTACTAATTGGTCCAGTATGAAAAGTTGATGAAACGACGCCTTCATGTGTAATGTTGTTTACTAGGAGCATCCAGTCTAAAAATTTATGAAACGTAGTCCCTAGAGGATAATGAGGGTTGGAGCCTTTAGTGAGGAAGTCGAAGCTTCCTGCTAGTAGTGGCTGGTGATTTTATCAGGGGGTTGGAGCTCCCTCCTAGTAGCAGCTGGAGAATGAGTGAAGATTGTAGCCTTATGTAGGTTGAAGCCTATGTACTTGTAAACATATTTTCTTATTATTAAAACAAGACAGAGATGACAACAGTAGGTGGTTTTCATCCACATTAGGTTTCCACCTTAAATCTTGGTGGTCATGTGTGTTTCTTACGTGTGATGGTTTATTCTGTTATTACTGCACATGGTTACTATTTAATGTTTAATAAAGTACTGGTGCATTGATTAAAGATCAACATATGATGAATAAACTGAATCATAAGTTTACTAGATATACGTTGGTTTCCTTAAGAACAGTTGCGTGCACACAGAAGTTCCCTTCTCTGAAGTAGTGTATATAAATCTGATTATGCAAATGAAAAATTTATTGATTTGTAAACACTGATTGACCCCCCCTCCCAGTATTATTTCTAATAGCGCCCACACTCTAAATAAATGTTATGCAATAGAGGATTTCTTCATCAATTCTCTATCATTCTAGAAATTCATCATGATCACCACAAGAAAACCACTCGTCGGATCCCTATCCACCTCCTTTCCATTATTGTTCATTGGCTCCATCTTTGTCATCTCTTCCGAGGTCGTTGTGGAAGAATGTTGTATTTTACATGAGAATATCATAACATTTCATTGAATGCATGTTATGCGTGTCTGATTTATCCAATTTCTTGAGGTTTTAGATGCTTAATATCAAATGGTTTTGATTGATGGAAATTCGTGGACTATGATTTTGAGGGAAATTTGAATTTGTTGAGGAAAACTATTTATAGTGAGAGTGTTTGTGATCATATTTGTTTTCTTTATCAAAGTTGGTAGATTGGTCTTAAAGGATAGACAAGTATGTGGTTTTATATTACAATTTTTATGATTTTCTTCTTATTATAAAATTGAGAGATATTTTTATTATTTTATCCATTAATAATTATTATAGTTTTTAAGTTCTTGATTCATTAAAAAATTGTTTGTTGAAATTTTCAATGTTGTAAAATATATTTTTTTTCCAATTAATTGAGAGTGTAAATTATAATGAATTGTTGAGTGTAAGAACTTAGCTTAGCAATTTGATAGAATATCCTGTATGTCTTAGTGTAGCGCGCAGCATCTTCACAGAGGTAGGGGGAGACATGTCGACTATAACTACTATTTTTTTATTGATCTACCAATATACCCTCCTTACAGACCACATGCCCCAACAATACTCCAAAAGGGGTACAAAAGATGCACTTATGAAAATGAAAGGTGTGAAGCCGCCAGAGAATAAATAAGGAGGGGCAAGGACCCGGAGGGGCTTGCACTTCCTAGCGCAAGGAAATATGTAATTGCCTACATCTGTCCAACATGAGTCTTAGTACCTCAATATGCTGCTTCAAGGGGCTGAACACTGTCCATTCATCTAAGTAGACTTAAAGGAACTTGTTCATTAATTCTTTGAACGCAGCAACTACAATCCTGGAAAATACTTCAGGTGCATTACCCAGCTGCTAACTTTCATTGGTCATTGGCGAACCATCCTTCATTGGTGATTACCATCCCTGGTTTTGTGCCCTTGACATGGGTTCCATGCCTTTCTAATAGCAATGTCATATTTCATTTTGTTTGGGACATAAAATATTGCCTGTGCTTTAATTTTTTTATCATGTGTGATGTTTGAAGTGGATTTGTAACCATGATTATTGTTGCCTATGTAAATACTAATCTAGTCTACATTATTTTGGTATCAAAGTAGGTTTGAGGTCCACATATGAATTGAAAAACAATTCCATCAAAGGGAATTTGATTGGTGGAGCTATAACAAGGAGAATTGCAAAACAACAAATAAGGGAAATAGGAATACAAGCATAGGGTAGAAGGAAACATAGCTACAAATAAAATCATCTAGATGCTTAGGTTAATGTTAACTAGAATGGATTCCTTGGAGGAAGCTAATAAAAGAGGGGTTGCAGTGGATATTCATGATGTGAGTAATGAAGAGTGAAAAGTAGAGGCCCCATCAGAGATAAAACTATATTATTCAGTAGATTAGGAATATGTAGAAATCCCTCGAATTTGAGAATTTGAGTACCCCAAGAGAGTGAAGCATATGTTCAAAAAGTGGAAAGAGCATGCATCCCTTTGGTGGGATAATGTATTTGGACAAACAAATAAGAAGGAAAGATAAAATAAATACTTGGGATGGGATAATTTCCAAACTAAATTGTATTCTACAATTTATACGTGTTGGCTTGAAAACAATTATCCACCATGGTATAAAACCTAGGTTGAGTGTCCATTTCCATATTTGGGGTCATAATATTTATAAATACCGTTTCTTTTACATTGTATAGTTTAAATGAGGGAATATAAATAAGAATATGATAATTATTATTAACTAAAAATACATAAGCACATATATTTTTTTATACTTAGATTTAAATAGTTCAACTATTTTCTAATTGATTTTCTTCTATTTTTTATAAGTGGAGAATAATATAAATTTTACCTAGGTGCAAGATTGGCAATTGAGCTTTTCTCTACAACCACTTTACGTGTTTATAGAACTATGTATAGAATAATATGTCTTTAGAGTAATCTAAATTTATATTAATTGACGAAGTTTAAATCAACATAATTTGAATTCAAATTAATACAATCAATATTTCCTTAATGAATCTAGTGCGTTAATCAACCATGGTATATAAAAACACCACAAAAACCCCACACAAGTAGTGTGTTGTCTCTCTAAGATGTGAGGATGAAATTTCTATTAACTCTTAAAACCCTTCAATATCAGTTTGAAACTTTCTTTCTTATTCCTCCTTCCAAAATAAGTGTGAAACTATTATATATTGTAAACTTATACTATATAGTATTGTATAAAATCATTATAGTTATAGCATTATAGTGGATTCATATACCCTTTTGAGGGGGTCATTGAATCCATCTAATATATAACTTTTAACTTTGCAAATGGATTCATAGATCCCTTTGAGGGGGTCATTGAATCCATCTAATATATAACTTTAAACTTTGAAAATGGATTCATGACACCCAATAAGGGGGGCAAGGGGGTAACTGAATCCATTTATAGCATTAAAATTTAGTGAAATGTAACATTTTAGTATCAAAATTGCAAGTTTCCATTTCTAAAGTCACATAATTAAAAGTGACTAGCATAAATGACTAATTCATATACTTGTTTTACTATTTAGCTGGTTATATTTTTATTCTTGGACTATAGTAGTCATTTACGTTAGTCATTTTTAATTTTGTCACTTATTATCTAATCATATATTTTATTTCTAGACTAGATTGGTTATTTAAGTTAGTTATTTTTAGTTGGGTAACTTATTATCTAGTTTTGTATTTTATCACTGGACTAAATTAGTCATTTTTAGTTAGGTGACTTAAAATTGCTCAAATTTAGTAGTAATTCACCTGAAATAACTATGGTGACTAAATGTTTCAGTCATGTAGTCATTAATCTCTCATTTTGTACTAGTTGTTATAACTTTCTCATCATCAAGGTTGGTGCCTCAATTAGGTTGTAGCCTACCTCAAGTAGAAACTTACATATTTTTGGGGTGGATGCCTCTAGCATGTCGACACCTGAAAATCTACACAATTAATTGAAAGGAAGAAGAAAAAAAAATGTTTTCTTTCATAAGGGTTTCCATGTAAAATATTGTGTATTATGATGTTCATGTGATGGATTCTTATAAATGTGATGATAGTTTCACGATGAATTTATTTATTTATTGATATATTACAAATGGTTATGATTCATTTATACATAATTGTTCAATGATGAAAAGTGATGAAATGGTTAAATTTCTCTCACAATGAGTCACCCCTGATCTATATTTATTAAGAAATGAAATGAAATATAGAATTAAAATAGAAACATAGATATCTAGTGCAATTAAAATTCAATCAATAAATAGAAAATGATCAAACTATTTACATGTATAATGAAAACAAACTAGCTCAGATGATGTTAGCTTATCTCTGAGAAGAGATGTGATGGCTACATGCCCTCTAACTTTGTTACATCGACTATTAGAGGAATTTTTATCATTAAGAAACAATGATAAACCCTAAACATAAAAAATCCTAACTCTAGGAGATGAAGCTCCAAACATTATTGCCCTCGATGAGGTTAGTTGGAACATCAGCTTCTTAGGGTCATAACTTTGGCATAAAATCTTCATTTGGTGTGGATCACAACCCATTAAAAAGGTTTATTTGAGGACAATTTTTTTTTACTAAAAACATGAAACTTCGATTCATCTTTTCCCGTTTCCCCAAAAAATTCCATTTAAAGCCTCAAAATAGCTCCAAACGTTCAAGACCAAAAAATTATTGAAAGGAGGAAACTGCTAAAATAGGAAACTATCCTCAAAATTAGGAATTTGATAGGAAAAAATGTTGGGGGTCCAAATGGAGTAGGCATGTGGCCACCAATATCCACCTAGATCAATACCTCTTGATTGTGACATTTGGTCCAAAATTTGACATTAATACGTAGATGCTAGGTTTTGCACAGACACTTAATAGAGTCCAGAGAAACTCCACTCTTGAACCTAACTCAAAAACTTATTCTTATATTAGACTTTAACCCCCTTTTTTATTTACATTACATATATTATAAAAAATGTGAGAGGGTATGTTAATACCTCAAATGAAATGCCTATTTTGATAGGTCTACAAAGTTTCTTTAATTATTAAATCATAAGAAAAGGAATGACATGACACCATAATATGCCCTCCATTGATTTCTCACATGGATACAATGTGAGTAGGTTTATGGGATATTTTCATGAGATATGATGCATGAAAATATCCTTTCCTCTTGGAGATGACCTAAATATATTCCAACCATTAACCCCTACTACATTGGATACCTTGTTTTGGCCTCCATTTTACCAAAGCATGATCACAAAAGAAAACATTCCTCATCACACTTAGAATCTATCTTACCAACACCTATTTTTGTCATGGCACCTAGAAACAAAACCCATGTGGCATATTTTTCCCTTACATGTGCACAAGCATGATAATTAATGCTAAGGGTTACTAGATTTGTACTAGGGTTACAATATTTGGAACCACGATTAGAAAAAAAATATTCAACTATACTAATTCATAAAAAAACAAGGGAAATTATTAAAATTTAGCATTGAATACCTTGTCCATATTGCTTTGAATTGATAGTGAACATGTGTAGTATTAAGACAATCCTTCTGAAATAGTCACTAGTACAAATTCTTCATGGGTTAGCTAACAAAAACATCCTTTATCGAAGTGTCTGTGGATGAGCCCAGGGAGAGGAATATGGCTACCAACTTCTCCCCCATGAGGTTATGAGAGGAAATTAGTTAAGCGGTCCCTCCCACACCATTCAAATTTAGTTAGCCTTCAAAGTGGAGATTCAAAAGTCATGTCAATGAGAATGTGATTGCAATCAGGTTTTAATTTGCAATGAATACATAATGAGCTTTGAAGACCACCATTAGTGACACTGACAGTCCTAATGCATAGGGAGAATGTTTTCTAGTTCAAATTTGAATGTTGGGAGGTAATTCTCCCATTTATGCGAGTGATTTTAGTTATCTCCAAAGCCAATCTAGAAGCTTTTGTGGGCTCAAGCTTTATTAAGTTTCTATAAGAATATTTAGAAGGAAGGGCCAAGCCCTCCTAGATTGTTCCCCTTAATCATATTCCTACCTATGTGGGTGAAGTGAGGATATAAGATGGTTACCAATGAGAGAAAGTGAATTCTGTCAGAGAAGGAGGGATCTAATTCTTGGCTAGGTCTCTCATTTTCATCCCTTCCCACTTCCAATGTACGCTTCAAGTATATTCCCCATAAATTTATTTTCTTTCTATGGTTCTTGCTTGCATTCCACATAGTTTATTTTGGCGAGATATTTACCTACGTGTGAGCACTCTCCTTCTCATGTTGGAAGGGTTTCACTATACTTGTTTCATATCTCCCTTGGAATAGTTAATTTGGTTGTCTCAAGCCAATAACCTAGTGTTACTTCTCTTTATTTTAGTTGTGTCTCCTTTCTGGCTTTGTGTTGAGTGAAATTTCTCTCTATTTTTTTCAATATGCCTAATCAAATATTCCACTTGAGATAAGGGTTTGGAGGTTGTCAAACTCCAAACAGTTCCTAAATTAGGGTTATTTCTCACACTTCAACTAATAGACAGCAAGAGAATACCCTGGTAACAATTCAATAGGAAATTAAGGACATTGAACAAGAAGTTATAATGTAAAGGGAGAATGTATTTAATTCATAGGTCATGGATTTGCTATTTATTTGGGCCCTTGAGCTTAGGATTGCTCATGGCCACCACAACAAATATTTACACAGCCTTGACCTTTATTAGCATACCAAGAACTTCCCAAGAAAAGATTTATTTGAACGAAATGAAAGGAAAGAGGATGTTCTCCTATGCATGGATGAATTACAATTACTATATTATCTCATAGGTGATTGTATGACATGCATGGATACTATTATTGTTTGATAAAATCCTACTCCAGGAAACCCTGATCAACAAGCACCTACCAAGTTGCCTTAGTGTTAACACTACACATTTTGTTGATAATGGTTATATTTTACTTTATATTGTACAATCCATGTAATAGATTGTCCATGCTACTAGTATATTTTTCTATTATCACGTTATGGGATTTTATGCTTAAATTTTGTATCTGGATTAACTATGGTCATGTTCTCCCTATTCCAAGGATTTTCAACCTTGTTATGCGCTATCTTTGATCTAGTTTCCTATCAAGTAGGCCAAGAAAACATTTACTTTTGATATGATGTATGGACCATAACTATTTTCAATTAATTTAGAACCATCAGCTTATAAATGACAAAGACATTGTAATATCTTATGATCTTGTCGTGATCATTTTCCTTGAAGAGGGATCGAAAAGGGTCAAAATTGGCACTTTTCATAGTGAAACATGATTCAAAATGAAGGCTCGGTATCATGTACATACAAATATGATGAAAAGTGCATCATCATTGTAAAATCCATAAGTACGAGCCAAAACACACATGTATATATCAACATGTATACACATTGTAAATATAAGTTGGTATAATCCAAAGACATTGTAAATATAAGATTTTATACATCATCATCATCCGAAACAATTAAAATCAGTGCAATATCAAAATAGAACATGTAGGGTCGAGGTCTAAAGGCTCATAAGTACACAGATTAGTGACCAAAAGTATTTCAAAGGGAGTACACTATGGGAGGATATATAACTTCTTAATCCTCATCTAAATATTCATGCACCTCATAAAATATAACCATCCAAACCACATAGCGAGTAGGACAACCCATCCAACTAAACACACCCATGAGTTGATGTAACATGTGCCATGGGACCTCCTCTAAACATGTTAGTGCTATACCTATAGTAAAACACTAAAAAATACACTACCTCTCTCTTTGTTCCCTAATAGACAAAATAAGACTCATGCTCTTGTCTCTTCGGTCTGACATCTATGTCCTGAAAGAGTCAAATATTTGTATATTGTATCATGAAAATAATATAAAAAAACTAAAAATCACAAGAATAATAAAACATGAAAACTCAAAAAAATATCATACTCACCTACATTACTCCACTCCTCACCAGGGGTAGGACTTACTTAGAATCATGGAATAAATTCTTCCAGTGTATGCATAATCATTTATCACTATGAATTTCTCATAGAACCAACTGAAATATTCCATGTAATAGGATCAATTTTATGATTGTCCACCAATCTTCACCATCATATTAGTTTGACTCATCATGCATGGCACCAATATTATAGTCTGTGGTATCACGATCTATGGTCACAATGACAATACCTTCTCAAAACTGAAATACACGAGGACACTTCCATACTCAAATTGTTTTTTCTTACCCATCCTACACATTTTTAAGTAATTTTTCCTTGGCTAGTAGTCTTTCACAACAATTAAACCATGTAAAAATCAAACAAAGCACTATGGTGTAAGCTTCGAGTTTGGAAGCCAATTGACAACTAGTTAATCCAATCACTCATGTCATGGTGAAAAGGATAGTATGCAAGGGACTTATATGATGTATTTTAGAGGGATATTCTCACGTAATTTCCATATGGTGGGAACACAATATTGTTCTATGAGATCATAGGTCAGCCTATTAACAATTAATCTCCCTTTGAAAACTACTATAGGGGAACCTTTCCTTGATATTCCCATAAGGAAGTATATTTCCTTGAAATATATCATTAACACTTAAAATTAAATGTCATGTCACCTCTGAGTAGTATAATATCATTAGATGACCCTTTCTGATATTAATAGTCGGGCCTTCATACTCTTACGTTTGAATCATTTCAAGAGGACATAGTTACATAGAGAATTTAATGTCTCCTAGTATTGCATAGCCACTACATCATCAACCTTATGTTATTTCTCACACAACTTAATCATGATGATGAAATTTCATAAAAATAAGTTATCAGTCAGTAACTCATCATGTATAAACTCCTTCAAGAAACTTCCTAAAACCCTTGGAAGAAATCGAAGTTTTGGTACCTCCAACAACTTGCTTGGGAATATACAAAGCATTGGAATTATACAAGCATATCGATGATGGGTCACATTTCCTAGTTCAACACCATAAAATCTATTTGATGGAGCATTGAATGCATTCAAATTGAATAGGACCTCCATTGGGATCATTTTTAGAAAAATTCCATATGAAACTAATAAAAATAAAGAGGAAGATAAGAGCTCTTTCCTAGTGGTGCTAGAATGTTGATTGGTGGCCTGACACTCCCTTCATCAGAGATTCAAAATCTAGAAAGGAGTGATTTCTCCAACAATTCCTATTACTTTGGAGTAAACAATGCACACAAGCGATTTATCCGTCATTTTTTAAACTCACTCTATTGATGTAATGTACTTGCAGCGCAATTTATCTTACACCCTAATATATTAGGGAGCATATTTTATAGATAAAAATGAAATTTCCATGAGTCCATTAAACTGGTTGCATAGAAAGAATCATGGATTGTACCATTGGATTCATGGAAACCCTAATGAAATATAAATTTTCATCATCCAGTGGGCATAAGACACTATAATAGGGTATTGTAATTGTTGAAGTTTCTTTCTAAAAGGTGGCAGATTCTCCAAACCCTCAAACAAAGAGAATTGAAGTGGCTATAGTTTCCTAAAGTGAGTAGATAATGATTTGACATTGTCAAACATTGATCAAATTTAATGTAATGATGAAATTATTAGGTCAAACCAATTCAAAAGTATGTATAAATTCATCAAATAACCTTATCGGCTAATGCATATAAGAAAATATCTTCCATGAAGAAAAGGAGATAACAAGTGAGTTAGGAGAAAATGTTGATAGAATATCCAAAACCCAATATTGAAATAGACCAATACCAATATTGAGCATGATTTTGAGTGCTTGGTTAGAGGAAGAACCCTAGTTGAAGGAGATTTTAGGTGTTACCAAGGTTTTGAGTTCCTTAGAATTAATAGCATATAGTATGCCTTTTGACTCATGTTATAATCTTCTTTTTGTCTATGATCATATGTAACTGATAATACTATGGTACTAACATTAATATTGTATTATGTTTCATAGTTGAACATTATCAACTCTATTTGTAGGTGTAATACTAAGAGATTGAAATGGCATCTAAGGGTACTTTACCAACCAAAGTTAAGTCTAGGATACACCTCCACAAAGAGATGAGTTTACTTTTCTTTTTAAATTTGCCTATTTGAATACATTGGTCATTAAGGGTAGAAATTAGTCACTAGTATCTATCTTGCATAGTTATTGGGAAATACTATGAGATGAAGTATCATGGAAAAGGAGATGGAATCCACAAAACGCCATAATCAATTCAATGACTAAACTGATATATTGAATAAATTTATAGAATTGTATATATCCTTTTCATTTCATTAAAAATAATTATGGTTCAAGGGGTTATGCTTAGTGAAATGGTGCTACAACACATCCTTCATTACGTCATCGAAAATGTCCCCATTTATGGCACTTTATGGATATCATCCTTCATTCATCATATCACCATTGAGAGGGAAATACAATGTTCAAGGAATGAGGACCACATAGCACACCCACAAGAGGTTCTCAAGCTCTTGAAGGACAACTAGGTTATAACACAAAAGAGTACAAAATAACAAGAAAATCAATATTGTGTTAAGGAAACTTCAAGCAGGGTTTGGAAGTTTTGAGGGTAAACCATACAGGTATATGAATCTCTAGAGAGAAAACAAGAAAAAAAATTGGCTCCCAAGTGCTATGGTCCCTATAAGTTATTGCAATAGATTGGAAGTATGACATATAAATTGGATTTTTCTCCATTTTTATGTGCAAATCCATTCTCCCGCATTTCCTTCTAAAATATGGTAATTGGTGGTAGAATCCTACTACAAACTATTTTTCCAAAGATTATTAGAGAAGGGAAAACTATACTAGAACTAGAAATAATCATTTCCACTACAATTAAGTAGTTGAAAAATCAAGCCATTATTGAGTATCTCATCTTGTGGAAGAACTTATGGAAAGTTTATTTCATCATGTAGAAAGATCGACAACTAATCAAGTGTTCAATGAAACAATATATTTTAAGAGGTAGGACATGTTAAGCTCTAAACAAATAACAATGATAAACATTTATATTACACTAGTATTGTTAGCTACACCCTTTAATTATAATCCTATCTTTTGTCTCTTATAAATATACTAAAAAGACAGATTTATGATCATCTCATTCTTGTACATTTGTTTAACTATAAAAGGAGACTTTCTCCTCAAAAATGTTTACCTTTCATTCTTAATTTACTTATCAAAGCATGGAAATACTTCTCTCTTCATTTTTCAGTTACTTTTGTGTTTATTGTGTAAAAGTTTTGGAGTCAAGAGTCGTTTTTTAATGCTTGAATCCTATAACCTATAAGAATCCATACTATGAAATAAGAGAGAATGTTGTTTAATTCCAATACTATGAAATAAGAGAGAATGTTGTTTAATTCCACTCTTGCTAGGAAATAAAAACACATTAGATTGGTCATCATATTTAAAACTTTTCATAAAAAAAAATGTTGACTTGGAAACTAATTATCACATAATTAGATTAAATTTATTCGTTAGTTCGAAATTTGTTTCGAAAGTTTTAATGTTAAAATGATATAAATACGTCAATGTATATATAACTTAATTCCATGCATCATGGCCTCTAAAAATGAAAAACTCAACATCCAGTTCAATTTCCAATATCTCTAATTTTGTGAACAATAATCTAATTCACTGTAAGAGTTCATAATGCATAATTACCTCCTCTATGGCAACAAATTCATGTTGATCATGAATAAATACTCTAAACGTTGCATGATTATAAATCTCTTAATTAACAACCAATCTCAAAATAGAACTATGCCCTACCACACTCTATCAAGATCCACTGAAGTGATCCATTAAGAATACAAGAGTTACTTAGAATTTAACTTTTTAATGATACTTTAAAGGCTTGATGGATATTGGGCTCCTACATTGACTTTGCATGAGTGGATCCATTTAATTTAGATAAGTGTGTCCAAGCTCTCTTCATGCTCCAATATAATTTTTTGTTTTAATCATGTTAGCTTATTATTATTATTATTTTTAATCATGTGGATTATTACAATGTGGTTAAAGGTATTTATTTTTGGTTAATTGTGAAACATTTTATAAATCTTAAGTTTGGGAATTTTATAAATAGTAAGTTTTGAAATTTTGATGTCTAACTTTATCTTAATCACTAGAATGAAAAGTTAAGTTCTCTTTCCTAACTTATTATTACATTTGCGATATTTATTGATGCTTGACAATATAAATAAGTCATTGGGAAATTATATGTGAGTGAATCTTGAGTTATAAAAAGGTTATCTACACATATATATGTTGAAATAGGTTTTGGTAATAATAATGCAAATAAAATGATTCTCAATTTGATGGTTAGGTATTGACTATGGAAATGTATCTTTTTAATGCGAGATATCTCAATTTTATTTTAGTTTTTCTCGTGCTCTAATTTATTCTCTTGAAAAATAGGAAAATGATAATAAAATAGAAAAAATGGAACTTTCTGTATAATGATGATGATCATAATAAAAGAAACAAACAATCATTCATGCTAGATAATGATGGCGTTGGGAATGAGGCAAATCAAGAGACAAACTTTTTAGACAATCTAAGCCTTCTTAGAGTATAAATAAAGGTTTTTTCTCAAGACAAATTAAATAATATTAAAAATATTTTCTATTATTTTTGGTGATAGATAATTATTTTCACAAGTGACATAATCTACGATAACTTAATTATCAAGTACAGGTGAAGGCATTAATTATTAATGATTGTTATCTATGTACGGATGCTTGTCAACTCATTACAATTATTAAGGAAAACTCGTTAATCACTTTTCTTACTCGCTATAAGAAAAAATAACTTTTATCCCACAAAATAATTTTATCTTTAGGTCACAAACCATGTATCTACTTCTTTTTTTATAATGCATGTGAAGTGTGGATACATTAGCATGTTTTAGTAATCGTTATGCATTTTAGTTTGTGCATGTGAGGTTTGGATGGACAGACATGCATCATAGACTTATGCATGTATGGATAAATAGGCATGTTGGTGAGATTATGTATTTTTATAGTGCATGTGCAAGAAAGCGAAACATCATTGTTTGGGAATTGATAAATGTGTTATATAATAATGATGTCAAAGTTACTGACAGTAGTAATTGTAGGAAAAGATTAGAACTTATCTGAAGGAAGGATTATGTTTAATATTATGGTAGGCAACGAACTAATGGTTCATGCACATTGAGGGATTGTCAAATGCCCATTGTGGAGAACAACCACGTCATAAAGACAATGCTTGAGCAATTGTGGGGTAAATGATATTATGAGTAATGAGATGGCTTCTAGCTAGTTATGTTTCAATTTACGATGATATTTATTTGTAAAATTTTTAACAATGATCACGGGATGGACTCTCTTACAACCATTGAGTAAGAGGTGAATACCTACAATTTTTTTTTTAATAAAATAAACATTTGTTGTTTTTTCCTTCACGGTTTCCATGATATTTCAATGTTCCTTCATTTATTTGCTTATAATATCTTTCTAATTATGCTTGTTCTTGGCATGGCATTGACACTTACATAATCAAATATGTGATTAAATGGACAATGATAATGATGGAACATTGCAAGATGGAATGTTATGTTAATATCGTGCAACACTGGTTGTTTGTTATGTAATTTGTTGTTTCATTTCTAAAGTTACTTTATATAATGATGATGATTTTATCTAATGGTCAATTAAGAAATATTGAATAAGTGATTGGGAATATTACATGTTAGTAAAATGCATAAATTTTTTCTAATCCCAAGTATTTTTACACGAAGTTTACTAGAATCTATTATATTATTAACTATTACATAAGAGGTGTCTAAATAATATATCCATTTATTAATTATATTTTAATCCATTCATCATTCTTGTTGGAACATTATATCTATTGTTAATTTAAGTTTGTATTTATATTGGCATTCTATTTTTAATATTAAAATTTTGATATATAAAAATAATAATTTTAATTAATTTTTTATTTTATTTTATAATCTTATAATTTTAACTATTATTTTTAAAATAAATGGATTAAATAATAATAATAATAATAGTAAATAATTTTTATATATTTTAAAGAATATTAAAATATTACTTATCATGATAGGTAAATTAGATAAATCTATAAATTGATTAATAATAATAATAATAATAATTTTATATTTAAAAAAAATATTAAATATTATTTATTATGACAACTATATTAGTTAAGTCTATAAGTATGGTCTATATTGCAATTGGGATTGAAGAATTTCAAATATTTCAATTATGAATAATCAAAACTTCAACAAGGGTTAAAATATAGAGAAAGTAATCTTCTTTGTAAATTAGTGCTAATGATGAGTCTTGGTCGAGACTCGAAACATCAACAAATAAAAAATGAATATTGTGGAACATCTGAGCTCTCAAAAAACGTACCACAAAAATCTTTAAACTATTATGGTAACCCTGTACCGAGGGGAAAATGAAAAAAGATACTTAATCTCAAAAAAACAAGGGAAATGAATCTTCTCTGTAAATCAGTCCTAATGATGAGTCTTAATCTAGACTAGAAAAGTCCACAAATAAAAGACGAACACTGTGGAATATCTAAATTCAATGTCTCAAAAACCATACCTCAGGCAAACCAATATTTAATCATTTGAAAAATATTCTTGTCTTATACATGATCCAATAGATAATATAGAAGATTTGTGATCCACAGTAGATTTATTGATGTGCAAGTAGGCACATGTTTTCAACAACCAATTCAATTTTTGAATTTTTGCAAGCATTATTGGATCTTATTAGCCTTTTCCGCAGGACGGCTAGACTATTCTAATCGATATGGCGATATCATATATTAATGCATTTGCTTATAAGTACTTACCGATGACTATTGATCACGCATAAAGCACATTTTTTAGAGGAAGATTGTTTTACCATCTTATTTGTTCTCTCCTTGAGGCAGGGAGACAAATTTTTTTTTTTTTTTTTTTTTTTTAATACGATTCTCAATTTGTTAAGCTAGGAGAGCATTAAATAATCGAAAATATTAGCTTTACTTCACGGACTTGATTTAGGAATAGAACCATTCCTACATGTTCATGCACCTGACCTAGGTGGGGAGAGAGGGAACTTCTCTAACTGAGATCCGAAGGCTCTCGTGAGCACTGCCCTAACGCCAAGGCCACTAAAAGGTATTATCTGACTGCCACCTGTGAATTTGATCTTATCAGTCTGACACCTATGAATGCAATGCATCTGCAGCGTACGAAATGGAAGCTTGCAAGAATGGGAGGATGTTGTTATCATCTATGTTGGTTGGGCTCTAGACTCTACCTACCTCTATCTTTGTCTGCTCCACACTTTTACAAGTTGGGATGAGAGGCTAGGACTAGAAAATATGCCACCTCAAATCCTTTGTGTTATGAAGGCTATGCTACTGCTGATGGATCGACTGAAGCACCTATACCATCTACTTCTTCAACGATAGGATATTTACAATATTTTATTAAACCAACAAGATATGCCTTTCCATCTAGGTAAATAACATCAACAATAGATGGTCTGGGCATTGGGGCTGGCCTGTAGTGTTCACCTTACATACCTGGCTCACTTATTTCAAGTTAGTTAGACCATGGCTTCCAAGTCTTAGTAGAGGTATCTCAAAAAATTTCAAAAACCAGAGAGCTTCAAAATTCATTATATCTTCTCCTGAATATATCGATATCTGACCCCTGTCCATCGATCTAAAAATATTAATATCTAACCCCTCTCCATCGATCTTGGTAAATTAGGGAGATGACAATTAGAAATAATGGAGAAATGGTTATGTGGTTGTAATGCATCTTCTTAGTTTAGGAGTAGTTCCTAGAATTTAGGAGGTTGTTTACAACTACCTATTTTTGAGTCATGTATTTAATATGTAATATTCATTCGTGTATGTAGGTGAGTGAACGAGAGAGAGAGTCTCCTCCTTGTTTGAGTGCAGTCTCGAGGTGATGTACACACCTGTGAGCTGTAACTCCTTCTTTTAATTCAAAGTTTGATTTTTATCTTGGTATTCAAGCTTAGGATAGAGGTAGCCTTAATTTTTTTTTTTTTAGGACGTATCATTAGTTGCACATTGGTAGAGGTAAGGAGTGGATTGGTGCTCTTTTCTAGCAGACAGACGAGCCAATTGGCCATTGGCGGTAGTTTTTAGAAGAAAGGCGAGCCAATTGGCGCTCTTTTGAGCCTGAAAAGCGAGCCAGAAAAGGAACAACTGAATTGGCGCCGAACTGTGCCTGTTAAGTGCGCCAATTTTCATGCACTTCGTGAATTTGTATTTTCCGCAATTGGCGCGGATTTGTAGTTGTTTAGAGTGCCATAGAGCCAACCTCTTTCTCTATGGAAATTTGCAAATTTTGTTGCAGATCAGGAGTTTCCCGGTGGTGGCACGTGGAGATTATGCTCGGTGGCAACAGATTTGATTTGCCTGGTGGTGGTGAATTGAGGATCCTTGATCAACTCGGAGGTAGCAGATCGGATCTGCCCATTGGTGGCGAATTGAGGTTCCGTCATTCGCTCGGTGGTAGCATATCGGACCTGCCCAGTGGTGGCAGTGCAACTCCTCGATCTGTTCGGTGGAAGCAGATCGCCTTTGCCCGGTGGTGGTGTGTTGGAGCTTGTTTGTTGATCTGTTCGATGGTAGCAGATTGGTTTTGCCCGGTGGTGTCACAACGAAGTCCGTGATCTGCTCAGTGGCAGGAGATCGGACTTGCCCGGTGGTGGCATAGTGAAGTCCATGATCTGCTCGGTGGTAGAAAATCGGACTTGCCAGGTGGTGGCATAGTGAAGTTCCTAATCTGTTCATTGGTAGCAGACTGGACTTGCCTGGTGGTGGCCGATTGGAGTGTTCAGTTGGGTGAAAATGAACAACAGTTTGGAATCATACCTCCACGAGTCTGGCAAGCTCGATGGAATGAACTTTTCTAACTGAAAGTTCAAAATGCAAACTTTGCTGGAGAGTGTGAATGCATGGTTGATAGTCTTGGGAAATGAGTAGAGAATTGGAACACCGGCCCAAGAACAAGATTGGGATAAGAGAGAAACAAAGGCGAAAGTCATACTGAAGATGTGTGTCAAAGACAACATTATCCCCCATATCATATTATCTGTCAAAGATTGCAAGTTGGTCATGGATATATGGACCACAATCAAGAATCTGTACGAGACACAGAACACAAATCGTGTTCTAGCACTCAAGGGAAAATTGTTTGCATTAAAGATGGATGAGAATGAATCCGTTGGTGGATTCATGGCCAGAGTCAAGGATTTGAGAGACAAATTGGGAGCCATTGGAGAGAAGGTGTCAGATTCAGATCTGGTTACACTTACAATGAACAGAATGATCGATGAATATCATACATTCATCTCAAGTTTGTCAGCGAGAGAGAAAACCCCCTCGTTTGATGACCTGACAGCGATTCTGCTCCAAGAGGAGGAACGAAGACAGAATCTAAAAACTCAGAGAAATGACTTAGCTCTGATGGCAAAGAGGTGACAGTCACTGGAGTGCAGCAAAATGTGTGTTGAGGTACCTTAGTGGTACTTGTAATAATGGTCTTTTATACACTGACATTTCTGATGTTACTTTAGCAGGTTATTCAGATTCAGATTGGGCAAACAACCTGGATGATCATAGATCCATCATAGGATATGCATTTAGTATTGGATCTGGGGTTATTTCGTGGAGTAGGAGAAAGCAAAGCATTGTAGCATTATCATCATGTGAAGCCAAGTACCAGGCGCTGTGTGTAGCTACATGCGAAGCCATCTAGTTGAGGAGATTGCTCAGCGATGCACGCGAAGAACAAAGAGAAGCAACCAGCATTAAAACTGACAACCGGAGCACAATAAAGCTTGCATACAATCCAATTTTCCATAATAATACTAAACACATTGATACTCAGTTTCACTTTGTACGAGAAAAGATACAGTGTAAGGAAATTTGTGTGGATTATTGTAATACTTGTGATAATTTAGCTGATATCTTTACTAAGCCTCTAGGGTGAGTAAAGTTTGAGTTATTTAGAGGGATGTTAGGTGTGCAGAATAACCCTTTCTCCATTAGGGGGGAGTTAGAAATATGGTTATGTGGTTGTAACGCATCTTCTTAGTTTAGGAGTAGTTCCTAGAATTTAGGAGGTTGTTTACAAGTACCTATTTTTCAGTCATGTATTTAATATGCAATATTCATTCGTGTATGTAGATGAGTAAACGAGAGAGAGAGTCTCCTCCTTGTTTGAGTGCAGTCTCTAGGTGATGTACACACATGTGAGCTATAACTCCTTCTTTTAATTCAAAGTTTGATTTTTATCTATGACAAGTCGACATTAAGAGTTCCAAGACTTTCGCCTTCGATTCTGCTGGTAGATCCATTGTTGCCTCTGCAACTATTGAGAATTGTTGCCTCTGCAACTATTTGTTCTCAGTGAATGCTCGACAGTTGAACATGCAAGTTGGTGAATGTTCTATGTTCGAGAGTTGAACATGTAGGTCAGTGAATGTTCGATGGGGAATGCTACATATAGGTAAGTACTAGTACTATTTGTCACTATCAATTTTAAAGTCACGTTGAATGGTTGCTCAAAATATATTTTTCTTTAGTGTGTCACCTAAGTTGTTATGATTTCTCCTTAGTGTGTCACCTGAGTTGTTATTCCTGGCATATTTATAATGGGAGGCGGCCATGGCTTCCATGGCCGTGATACTTTTACTGTTCATAGACATAAAATTTCCGGGCGGCATGACAAGGAAGGATCCCCGAAAAGGGACCTAAATATTGCTGCAACACCCAGCACAAATTTCACACGGTTCACTTTGTTTTATCTATAACGAACTGCTCAAATGTTTGGTGTACATGAACACACTTTCTTTAGTCTCCAAACTAGACGTTATAAATCACAAATGTGAATCACACCAGGTACGCTTGAGATATTTATAAATACTCATATTCAATTCACAAACTCAGAGATCCCAATTTCTTTAACCATAATTGTTTTCCCCTTTTTGGAGAGGGTTACTTCTAATTGCAGGCTGCAGATCCAACAGTTCTTGGTTTCTCCAATACTAACCAAATAAGCTACAATTATACTCATTGTGCATTTGAGTTTTAAGTCTAAAAGCTTCAGATACAGTTGCACATTGTCCCTTTGAGTTTTAAGTCTAAAAGCTTCGGATACAGTTGTAACACGTTTTAAGTCTAAAGGCTTCCGATACAGTTGTAATACCACTAGACGGAAAATATTTCAATTTCAGGACCTCGTAGAACTTTGCCAACTAGCACAATGTCTACAATAACACTGACATGTAACAGTGGGAGATTTTTTCTGAGGTTTCTAGTGATCTTGTTGAAGAGAAATGGTGCTTTCAATCTGAAGATGCATATGAGAATATCAAACTAATACAAATTTGCATCTTGCAACTATATATAAGACCGAGATTTGTTCCATCTATACCATTTAGCGAGCTTTGGATGTAACTATAGAATTTAGATAGATTTAGTAAAATGTTGTTAATATGAGAAAACTACCAGGCCTCAAGCGCACGGGTCATTGCTAATGAGATTGGTCAACCCAACAAACCCATAAAACTTGGCTAGGAAAATAATGGTGCTCACTTGTGACACTGCGGTGCTTATCCATTGCAGGTAAGGTCTCATAATGTAGGATTTCGTTGCAGGTAACGTCTCATAATGCAGGATTCGATGCAACCATTCGGCAGGACTCGACAGCGATTGCAACTCATCCGAATTATATCTTCTCATATGAAAAACGGGCAGAGTATGAATAAGAATATTGCATTCACAATATGTGCACACAGGATTTGGAAATCTTTGTTGAAATTTGGTACCGGAGGACAGGTGGTTCCCTTAGGCTTTGATCTTTGGCCTAGGGAAAAGTGTCGAAAAGATTTTAATTTTTTCTCCTAAAGTGACTTTATAATTTTTATAAAGTTAAACTCTAATTTAAAAGTGACTTTTATAAAGTCAATGAAAAATTAAAAAGGAAAAGTGACTTTGGAAATAAATGACTAAGTGGGTCTTTATTAAAGTGGGGTGAATTAGAAAATAGAAAGTGAGATTTAAATGTGCATTTAATCTCAGCCATTGATCCAAATCTATTTCAGCCATTGGATTTAGGGATCACCCAAAAGTCATTTGGAGTTATATTAAGGGAGGAAAAGGAGGAAAAGATCACATTCGATTCAATTCTTTCATGAGCAGATTGAGAGAAGGAGAGCAAGAGAGCAAGGGAGATTTCTAGACAGTGAGCTGCGGAGTATCAACAGCGGAGTTTCAGCAGTGGAGTAACAACAGCGAAGTTTCAGCAGGGCAGTTTTCAGCAAGGCTGAGATAAGTTGTAAAAGTTTGCTTGCTGATTTTTGCTGAATATTTTCTTACTGTAAAAAGGCTTTTTTTTTCAGAAATAAATAAGAGCTCTCAAACTGGTTTTCCCCAAGAGTTGTAGGGGGTTTTTCCAGGGTCACATTGACAAAAAATATCAGTGTTTTAATGTGTTTTAATGGATGTTTATTACTGCTGATTTTTATTTCTGCAATTTCCAGCATTCTGTAAAATTTCCAGAATTTGTGTTTTCAGCAAATTTATTTTTTCAGCTTGTTGAATATATGGTTATGGGAAAGGGCATTTAACTACATGGGAGAAATAAGGAGAAACTGAAAACCGGGGTGGGAAAACAGAAATTTTTAACATGGTATCAGAGCTTGAGTGTTGAAGGGCAATTTGGGACAGCAAAAGAGAAAAATTACAGCTGCTGATTTTTCACTCAGAAAATTCCAGCAAGCTGATTTTTCATAAACAACAAGTTTTATCTTTAATACAGCAGTGCTATTTTTCAGTTTAGGGACAACAGGATGTCATTGGGATTGAGGGTGGAGGATAGGTTGGATGGGCATACAAATTACAGCATTTGGAAGGAGAGAATGCAGAGTATATTTGAGGAAGCAGAAGTCTGGGATATCATGGTGCATACCATTCAGACCCCTGTTGTTGTGCCTACTGATGCTACTCAGTTGGCTGCTTATAATAAAAAGAACAACAAGGGTAAGAGGCTGATTCTAGATGGAATCAAAGACATTGCATTTCCTCATGTGAGAGAGGGAATAGCAATGCCCATGACATCGTGGACAACATTGTCAATCTCTACAGAGTTACCAAAATGAGATCGAAAATGGTTCTGAAAAAAACTGAAAAACATTAAGATGGGCAATGATAGTGCAGCTGGATATCTCACTAAAGATTACTAATGTGAGAGTGAGTTGGCAGTGATTGGAGAGGCCATTCCACCACTGAGTTTTGGTGCGGATTGCGGGTAAATGGCCTCCCCTGTTCATGGATGAACTTTGTTTGATGGGGTTTTGTGCTCGTGTTGGAGACCCTTCCACATGGAGAGGTTTTGGGATGATTGCATTCAGACAGAGATCAGGAAAGGTCAGCTTGGGGCAGCCAAGCTAGTTGAGCAGGATGAGGATGTAGCACTGGTGGTAAGAGGCAAGAAAGACAAAGGGGAGAAGCAGGCTTCCACAAGCAGTGGTGGGGGCAAAGGCAAAGGTAAAGGTAAACAGGTAAACACACAAAAGGACTATTCCAAAGTGAAGTGTTGGAATTGTCAAAAGATGGGACACTATGCAGTTGTGTGTCCAGAGAAGAAGAAGAATAAGGGGAAGGACCAGAGTTTGGCAGCATCAGCAGAGATTGAGGACTTTACAGGTCATTTTGACCAGGAGTTTGCGTTCAATATGTGTGAGTCCTCTAGTGCAGGATCACCTACCATACAGGTTCAAAGGGAGCAGGCTTTTCCCTCGATTAGCGGAGAATCTATAGGTATCTGGTATGTAGAAAGTGGGGCTTCACGTCATATGACAGGAGTCCGTGAGTACTTCTCAGAGCTTTCAGAGAGTGACACTGATGTAGAGGTAGTACTCGGTGATGACAGAGTTGTTAGAGCAGTCGGGGTGGGGACACTGACATTTCAGAGGGAGTCCAAACCTCCCTTGAAAGTGACAGAGGTTCTTTATGTGCCAGGGATGAGAAAGAACCTCATATCTGTCTCAGCTTTGGAGGACAGAGGATATGAGGTACTGTTCAGGGGAGGACAAGTGTTGATGTATCCGAGGGGCGCTCCAGCTGAGTCAGCTAGAGTGATAGGTGTACGCCATGCAAAGGTGTACAAGTTTGCATTCCAGCCCCTTTTGGCATTGACTAGTAGTACCGACAGCAGAGCTAGCAGTTCTGAGCAGTGTGAGATTTGGCACCGCAGGATGGGACATATGTATCATGGACCCTTGAGGACCTTGCGGGAGATCACTACAGGTATGCCAGATTTCAGTACTGATCACTTTGATACTTGTAGAGGATGTGCTATGGGCAAGTTTGCCACATCCCCTTTTCCCAGCAGTGACAGCAGAGCGACTGGGATACTTGATTTGATTCATTCTGATGTGAGCGGTCGGATGTCTCATGCTTCCTTGAGTGGATATGAGTACTATGTTTTATTCATTGATGATCACTCCAGGAGGACCTGGATTTATTTCTTGAAGACCAAGAGTGAGGTTTTCAAGCGGTTTCAGGAGTTTAGAGCTCTTGTGGAGACACAGACAGGTCGGAAGATCAAGTCCCTGAGGTCCGACAATGGAGGAGAGTACACCCTTGGAGAGTTTGTTGACTATTGTGCGGAGGCAGGCATTAGGAGGGAGTTCACTGTTCCTTACAACCCCCAGCAGAACGGGGTTGCGGAGAGGAAGAACAGATCCATCATAGGGGCTGCCAAAGCCATGTTACATGATCAGGGGCTGCCATTGTTTTTGTGGGCAGAGCCTTGCAACACAGCTGTTTACTTGCAGAACAGGAGTCCGCATCGTGCCTTGGGGCACATGACTCCGGAGAAGGCTTTCTCTGGGAAGAAGCCTGATATTGGTCATCTTCATATCTTTGGATGCATTACATACTCCTATATACCCAAGGAGAAGAGAACCAAACTAGAGCCCACCGCAGAGAAGGGTATCTTTGTGGGCTACAGTGAGACCTCAAAGGCCTTTCGGATTTACATTCCTGCACAGAGGAGAGTTGTTGTCAGACGGGATGTGGAGTTCGAGGAGGACAGGGCCTTTAGGAGATCACGGGAGTTGGAGTATCTGGATCAGCCAGACCCTCAGCAGCAGTTGAGTCAGTCACAGGGATCCAGTGGGCAGGGGTCAGGAGGATCAGGAGGATCTGGAGGTACATCTATGAGGATGTCAGGTCCATCAGTGAGCAGTGGCTCACCGAGCCAGAGGGGTGGTGCTCCGAGCAGGTCACAGAGCAGTTCACTAGGGAGTCCACTAATGGACAGTTCACACGATACCTCAGCTTCTACAGGTTTAGGTGCGGCAGGAGGACAACAGACAGACAGTCAGGAGTTCAGGCTACTGATGGTGATGAGGAGGAGTTTCATTCTCCTATGGGGGAAGCATGCTCAGGGAAGAGGAAGCCCAAGTGGCTTCAGGACACCTTGAGA
>APFE030421275.1:0-17479 GCA_000404065.3 Pinus taeda
GCCTTGCTGAGCCAACTGATGTAATAATACAAGCTGAATCAAACCATAATGGTAAAGGCTCCTATACTGCTGTGTCGGGCTCTTCCTCTACGTCATGGACACCATCCTCTCAATGTTTTGATAGAAGAAAACAGGGATATTCATCATCCGTACCGGTGTGAAGTGAATCAATATGCGGATATGGTACGAATATATTTTTGAAAATCTGCCCTCACAGGTAAAATAGCGCATGATGAGCCTCATCATGAGAGCATACTCACTCCTGAGAAATCTGAATGGAAACACACTGTCAATTGTCTCATGAATGTTGGTCTAACAAAAGGCTCAAACTGAACACTGTCCAACACCTTGCGCTTATTCCATATCTCCCCGACATTAGGTATCCCTGTACTTGTGGCAATCACCCGGGTTGTCAGTCCACCGGCAAGTTGACATGTGCATCATTGCAAGTGTAAAACAAATAGGCGAGCCAACTCTCTGTGGTGCTGAATCCGAGAGATCTTCTCGCAAAACTCATAGCAAGACATGGACTGAAAACATGAGACTGCCATAGGACAAGCCTGTAAATCTGTCAAAGAGGTGGGCTCCTCTCTCCTGTGATGACCACCCTTTCCACCCTTATAAGGCCTCCTCTGTACCTCAATCTCTGAAGCTGATGCATGGTCATCACTCTGCTCATAGGTTTCAGTTTCTGACATTGTTTAAGGAGCAGAGTGGCCAAAATGTACTGTTGTTTCTGCCTGTAAAATGTTGATTTATATGCTGTTTCAAGGGGACAAGGAACATGAAGAGAATGTTAGGGGGGGGGCACTTCTAAAGGGAAAATGGGAATAAATATATAAAACAGGGATTTAAGGGAAAAATATTGCAAAAATCATTGCATATGCATCATGATATGCATTTGTTTACATTGACATAATGAGGGGTAGGGTTAGGGCTTGAGTTTTTATTTTTTAGGGAAGAGGGGTAGAGTTTAAGGCTCTTAGCAAATTTGGAAGGGAAATTTAAATAAAATGATATGGAATATGTAATGGTAGGTGGACAATAGGAAAGAAAAGGGATACCTCAAAACAGCATAATAAACCCTAGCAATTTTGACAACTTCAAGCCCAAAGCACAATGGAGACTTTTACTTGCAAAATGAAGACCTTTAAAAATACAATCATGATCTTCTTGAACTGTAGCAAGCAATCATATTTTCATGATTGAGGGCCTACCTTGCAAAATTTAGCAACTCGTGGTTCCTTAGCAGCTTGCTGGCGGTTTTGTATAGAGGGAACGTTGATGGGTCGCGTGCACTGCCCAATAGGTCGCGCGTGCCTGACGGGTCGCGCCCGTATAAAACTTGCACTAGCGGAGGTGCCCTGACAGGTCGCGCTTGCCTGACGGGTCGCGAGTCTCTCAAACTCACCGAATTCACTCAAACGCTCTTGCAACTAATTTCTCTATCACTTGGATGCACAATGAAGCTTGATGGAGGGAAATAGAGCCTTTATAGCCTTGCTTTGAATAAATTTCATGTCACAACCCACTTTCTAATGTTTTTCCTTTGACACTTTAAAAACTTGACTTTTTTGGTTTCCTTTGTCCTGAAATTGATCATTATGCTATTGCTCGATTCTTTTTGCAGGGATATCATCTGAGGATCTTGGCAAGGGAGCCAGGGTTACATGTTGTCCTTGGAAGTTTTTTTTGAAATTTCATCACTTTTTACAAAAAATTTGAAAAATGGCCTTGGCTTTAAAAACAAAGTTTTTAAATCCAAGGTGAAAATTAACTGTACAAGATAGAAATTTGCGAAGAAACACCTTTAAAATCATCCCTCTGGCTTGCTGAACATTTATTGACCTTCAGAGACATGACCTTGAAGACAAACTTGACCAAAACCCTAGACCTAGGAATTTGACCTCAAGACAAGACAAGACAATCTTGAAAGATTTTAATGACTGAAATGACTTTGGTCTAGCAATGCCAAGAGGGGGAAAAAGACACCAGCTCCTCCATCAGGGTTATGGCATGCCTAATGGGATGCAAAAAATGACACTGATGAGACACCTACCTATGCAAATGCAAAGAGCTTTGATCACTGATGGAGGGCTACTAAACCGACTCTAACAGGAGGATAATGGCTTGAGTGTCATACTTCAATTGGTAGTTGTTCACATTTGGGTTCTTTATAGTATTTGAAGCTTTATTATGGAGCACTCCTCTCTTCAATGCAACTTCCTAGGTTTACATAATTGTTTACTTGTTGGAGAGGTTGAAAAATTCTCCTAGGGTGCACTTTCTCTTGTGCACATAGTTTAATGGAATTTATTGATGGTATTCGGAAACAGCACGTGGTTTTGGCATGGCATTGATAAGTTTTAACCACTTTTACTCATTTCTAGGGCACACTTCACATGGACATTTATATTATTTGTTGGATGGTTAAGGTAGTTACATGGCACAATTTTCTAGGGAACACCTCTCCAAGGTGCTTTCTCATTGTTACTACATCGTTATTTCTGCTACACTTGTCATCTTTTGACCTTCATTGGAGATTTCCCTAACCTCTTTGACTTGGCACATATACTATTTTATTGAGGTGGTTATGGAGGAGCTTTTATTGAGGTGTGTAGCATACTTGTAGGGCCACATAAGGCACATTGCATGGATTTACTATATCGCCTTCATATATTTGAGCATATTCTTGGAAGGTGCACTTGTATAGATATTTCTTGCTATTACGGAGGCATATATTTTATTATTTCATGAAGTTTTTGCATGGTCAAAACCCTAATTCACCCTTATTTCCTTAGATTTCTCTTGTGGTGATATTCCACTTGCTATTTTGCAGTTTGACCACCTGTTTTCTTGTGGATCACTCCATCTAGTTGGCACTTCATCTATGGAGTTGGTTGCCTTGGGATATACACAAGTGTACTAGTTGCATACATATTATGGACCACTTGTTGAATTTGGATGTTGGTTATGGATCACTATCCTAGAATGAATATTTTATTGTTTTATCCCTCATGCAACTTGGAGTGCACGCGTTGTGAGCTCTTCTAAGTGGACTCACATCTACCTAGGTTAAGCTTATTTTATTATATTTTGCATGCATCCATTTTTAGAGGGAAAATTTTGTTAATTTTCCAATGTTCTATGTTGTTACAATCACTTTAGCACAATTCTTTTCTTCAATTAGCAATCAATTAATCTTCCAAGATAAATAGCAATTGTAGATAGAACAGTGAATGCAATGAACATAAGAGGGTAATCAGTAGCAATAACAAGAGACACCAAATTTGGTCAAAGACCTGGGAAAAACCCAACAAGGGGGAAAACCCTTTCAAATTCTTCTTCTTATTATATTGTCATAAAATGTTCAGCAGCGAGAGATTACAAATATACGATTCACTTACCAAGAGTCAAAGGTCAACAACTTTGACTTTCCAACAAACCAATATCCAAAATCCAAGAGATGATCCCAAAAGTCAAATCTAGTCAAACTGTCCAATCTACAATTCTGGTCAAAGTCAACAGCAATCAACAACAATCAAAGATGCCCTAACCAGTCACAAGTCAATGATTAAACAACCTCCAAAAGAGCTTAGTCAAAGGTCAAAATATTCGGCCTTCCAAGTTTGTCAAACCTCGGTCAAAACAACCCCAAACAACTTGGTCAACCTTGGTCAATGGAGAGAGAAGGCTACAGTCAAATTTGTGGTCAACTACAGTCAAAGTGCCCAAAAAACTTCGGCCTCTCCATAGAAAAACTCGACCTCAAGAAATCGAAAATTTGCAAGTCAAAGGAGGTCAAAATGTGAAGTCAAACTTGGTCAACATTAGACAAACTCTCCCAACATAAAAGTCAACATAGAAAATCAAATTGCCTCTATCCCTTTGCACATGTGAACTCAGTGGCCTTGCTTCAGACCTGTACGAACCAATCCAAGAAAGAGAGAGAAGAAGATGTGTGATGTGATGCTCCAAAGGAGGTTGACTTGACTTGTATTTGTATGCTTCTTTAGGAACCCAATTTGTCCTTTAGGTAGACCTAAACTTTTGTGCACATGTGGGTTTTCACATCAAAAATATATTTTTCCTTGACCAAATTAAATTCTTCCAAGCGCAAAGAGGGTCTTCTCTAGATGACGAAGGTTGTCCAAAGGAGGGAATTTGTCCCTGAGCTACCAAATTAAAAAATTCTATGTGGACCTTTTGCATGTTGACTTGATAATCATGCCTATTTTTGGTAGTACAATGTATCATGGAGATCTCTATTGTATTATTCTTTGTATTTTTGGAGGGCGAGTTCTCCTGGAGAGACTTGTGTCCACATATTTTGACATGGTCAATTATTAATTGAAGAGGGTTTTAACTATAATTTTATATTATTTATTAGACTTGTTATGTGGTTAGCATAAACTAATTCTTTATTGTATGAGAGAAGTGACTCCCTTTATAAAGAGGAGCTCTCTCTCCATTATAATGGTAGTTGAGACTTTGGGTGATTGAGGAGCTCTTCCCTTGGACTTCATTTGTACATCACATACTTGTAGATTGAATGGAAAATTTGAGGCATAATTTCCTGTTTATGTGAGACTTTCATGTGTCTAATTTACTTTTTATGTGATGATTTTTATCGTAGTAAACCATGTTATGTAGATATGAAGGCCTTCTAATGAACCACATTTCTTTTGGATAATGTAATGTGAGGAGACAATCCCTCTTATGGCTGTTGTTTTCATGTTAAGCTTACATCTAATGAACTTAGTTATTGCCAGTATGATATGACAGCACCTTCATAACAATATTTTGAACAACATCCCTAGCTTTCTAAGGATAATTTCCTGGTATAGATTTCAGCAAGCTAGGGATCATTTGTGGCATGCATGGCAGCCCCTATTTGCTTACATCTTCATGCATTCACCCTCTTTGACCTATTCTTCTTTGACTCCAGTTACCCAAGGTGTGATCAGGCACCTTCGTTTTGGGATGTCTACCTTCATATTTTATTCTAACACCATTCATTCTTCCTCTTATACTACTACCACTTCTTTTGATTAAGCTAACTCTTCCTAAGGCAGCCCTAACACTATCCTAAGGCAGCCCTACTGCAGTCCTAGAAAGCAGCCCTAGCCGCAGTCTAAGCAATAACAAGAGCTCATCAAAGGAGCCCAAGGAACTCGGATAAGGGAGAAAGGTAACTATATGGAAGCCGCAGCAAGAAGGCTAGGACAGCAAGGGAGATAAGGGCTAGCCGAGTTGTTGTTAGAGGGCCAAGGCGCTGAGCTTGGAGGCCAAGTTGAAGAAGGATGAACGCAGGTATGTTTGAGGCAGCAAAAAGGTAAGGGAATTCTGTTTTGAGTGGGTTGTAGGTGACAACGTGGGACTGTGGTACGCCGCAGTCCCAACCACCTCAAAACAGGGATAGTGTGGAGAGTTTGAGGGCTCAAACATGCCAAAAACAGTAGCGTGCTAGGGGAGGTGTACTATGAAGGTGTGTTGCAGTCCTTGAGGGTTGTTTGTGGACTAATAGATAGGTGTCTGCCCTAACCAGATCAGTCATGAACAACAAGGTATGGCTAAGGCAAACATGGGCCAGCAGCAAGCATGGACAACATGGCAAGCATGGATAGCATGACTGTTAGGGACATGCAGCTACAGCATGATGGGACAACAATGACATTGTACAGCTGCATAGTAAATGGGACAGCAGCAAGGTATAGCAAACTGTGATGGGACAGCAAGCAAACATGGAATGGCTAAGTCACTAACAGTGGGACAGCAGTATGCCACATAGGACAGCATGGCTAGCATGGTACAAATTACAATAATGGCACATGGGACAGCGGTGCAACAGTATGATGTGTACAACATGGTCATGAGGTCCAGCATTGTGACGATGGGTGCAGCATGGTGCAGTGTAGTGAGGTGCAGCATGATGACGAGATGCAACACAATGATAGGTGAAGGAGTCACCTTGGAGAACCAGTTGAGGCAGCATATCTTCAACTGATCTCATGTATCGTCTTCTTAGAGATGATCTATGCTCTTATCTAGATAAGTCAAAGTGTTGACTTCTGTTGTAAATGTACTATCTCTATCTCTCTCTGCTAAACTATTGAAGAACATATAAGAAGAATTGATCAAGGGTTTCCCCACATTGGGGTTTGTCCCTGGCTAGCACCACATCTTGTGTCCTCTTGTCTTGGCTTGTCTTCTGCGATTTATGTTTATGTTCTATCTGCAGTTTACTTTAATGCTAATGTGATCACTAATTTAGAAAAGATATTGAGCTAAATGTGAAAATTGAAATAAATTGCTCTAAGCATAGAACATACCTAAAATTAACATGGTGTCAGAGCTGAGGTGAAGACAAAGCCCAAGCAACAGTGAAAGAGCAATCACCGAAGACAGTTGGGAAAGAACAAAAGGATCAATGGATTCCTCCTCCCTCTTCAAATTCACCAAGGGTGAAGTTGAAGCAGAGAATATTATCATAATGGTGCAATGGAAGCTTCTGATAACCTGCCTAAAGATCACTTCAATGGGAAGTCTGGATCTAAGGGTGGAAGGAAAGGCAGATGTCTTGCTTGCAATAAGTTCGGCCATTATGTGAAGGAGTGTCTGAATGGTAGGGACACATCACATGATGATGATAAAGGGACACATCACATGATGATGATAACAATCATTCCAGGGACATCTTCAATGATCAAAGGAATGACAGGTAATGCAGGTCATCAAGGAAATAGCCGACTCTTCAAAGAAAGCAAGGAACCCCAGGTATGAAGAATCAAATGTTGTTTCTGATAAGATAAAGAAGTGTTATCTTGTATTGGCCCTCTCCTTCAGATTCTTTGGGAATCTGGCTTATCTTTTGTAGTGCTTCAAGGCACTTCATCGGATAGAAGGGTGCTCTCTCTAATTTAGTAAAGATGGAAACAATCGTGGGATTATACTTGGAGCTGATGCCACCTATCCCGAAAAGGGTGTAGGGAATGTTCCCCTCGATGAGGGTAACTCGATTCATTTACAAGAATCTCTTTTGTGTACCTGATCGCAAGAAGAACTTGGTGTCTATTTCGGCAATGGAAGTCAAAGGTTTCAGGGTGGCATTCATCGATGGAAAGGTACATGTTTGAAAATGAAATTTTCTAAGAGGCTTTTGAGTTCAAGGTTGGCAATTTATATCAAGTTGCAGGATGGTCCATTAGGGACCATGTTAGTTGACACATCTAATCTATAGCACCGAAGGTCTACTTATTATGGGACCCTACTCGATGTAAGTCAGATGATGACAAGGATGCATGGATTCAAGAATAGCATGAAGGTACATGTCCGAGATGTACCGAAGGAAAATCTTACAATGGGATCATTCCCCTCATGTAGCAAGTCCATAGGTTTCGAACAACCCAAGGGGTTTGAGATTCATGATCGGGAATCTCATGAATGCAGGGGGAAGAAATCCCTCTATGGCTTGAGGCAAACGCCCCGGGCTTAGTATGAGAGGATTGATAGTTGTCTGATACAGCTGAGATTCACTAGGAGTGAAGCCGATCCAAACCATTGCTCGAAGGTTGTGGATGATAGACCTCTCATACTGGCACCTTCTGAGGACGACCTATTTCTAACAGGTGCAAACCCTCTCATTTGCAAAAGTAAGAGGGAGTTGGATTCCGAATGTGGAATGGTAAACTGCAAGCTCGTGACTACCTCGAGGATCTTAACTTTCAGAAGTTATATGATAGTGATGTCGGACTAGATTTGGGAAATGCCTCTGAGTTTCACAAACTCATACTAGCATTGATGTTCTTGGTGAACTCCCGTCCGGATATATGTTTTGCAGTTAACATGTTGGGCTCATATTTTGGTTGAGCCTCACTAGGTCGGTGACAAGAATCTTCTCAGATATCTTCGGGGCACAATCTCTCATGGATTGAGATACACTGCCGGAAATATGAAGCTGCTTGATTATTCGAATGCTGACTGGGCATGCAGTGTGGAGGATCGCAAGAGCACTTCTCAGTGCTGGTTCTCTTTGGGTTCTGCTACGATATTCTAGATGAGCAGGAAGCAGAAGTCGGTTGCTATAAGCACCATTGAGACCGAATACATAGCTACGAGTATGATCTCATGTGAAGCTGCTTGGTTGTGGAAGCTCTTCAACGAGTTGTCTGTACACATGATGGATACCACCGTGATCCTCTGTGTCAACCAGGGGGGCTTCGATTGTTGAGGAATCCCGTATTCTATGATTGCTCCAGCATATAGACATCAATTACTACCTTATCTGGGATATGGTACGTCGATGAGCGAGGAGGCTCCATCGCATTGAGACTGATGTACAGGTCGCAGACATTCTGTCAAAGCCCCGGGGAAAGGTCATATTTGTGACTTTCCCGAACCACTTGGAGTCGCTGAGAGACCCTCTTATGAGGGTCTTGCATGTTGCATGCATTGAGCTTTGGGAGCTCCGGGAGGCTTGGGGTACTTACTAGAGCAACAAGCGACCATAGGGCGACTCACCCTCCCCTAATGGTGCGTTGTGTACAGGGTGAATGGCTCAGCCTTCCCCTGTGATACCCCGTGGCGACTTAGGGACAGGATGAGTGGTTCTCCTTTCAAGGCATCCTACCCACGCAGTCTAGGCCTCATGGGAAGTACCTCTCATTTGGCCAATGAGCAGGGAAATGGGGTTAGGGACCATAGTAGTACTATCGATGGACGCATCGTTGTATCTACCGTACTCCCTATGCTAGGATGACCTCCATTGATCTAGGGTCAGTATGAGTGGTTTGAGACACTCTTTTGTGATATTGATCTGGGATCAATGAAACTGACTTCGGGTCAGTAAGAGTTGTATGACACACTCTCTTCACATGGAACTAACTTCGGGTCAGTAGAGAATGGTATGAGACATTCTTGATCAATTTTTCTTCTTCATGGTTCAACAGAGCAGAGCCGAGCAGTGCAAGGAACAATTGGCAAAGATAGTACAATCTGGCCGATGGGTCAGCGGATGGAGTTCTCCCTAGTTGAGAGAGAGTGTTAAAATTGGCAACTAGGACCAAACTACATGTGGACCATCTTATTTATGGTAGTGGATATTCTTCTTGGATCCCTCTCATCGAGAGGTGTAGGATTGATTTAAAGATCATCCGATTCCAATAAGTATTCATGGAGTTATGAATTTATTTGTGTTATGGGACAATTCGTCAAGGTCGGCCAGCAACCAAATAAACCCCACATGTGCTCAACATTGTAGTATAAAAGGAGATGACTAGAGAGTCATTTCACACACACTTTTATCTCGATTTCTCTCCACTTGTCTTAGATTTTAGTGGAAGAGAAATCTAGGAGTGGAAGCCCTAAACATTGGAGGAAAAGAGGCTGCCCTAGCCGCAGCAAAGAAGGCAGACCAACAAAGCGATGGAAGGGTCCTATATGTTGACCAAAAGGAGCTCCTAGAAGACAGCCCTAACACTATCCTAAGGCAACCCTAACGCAATCCGAGAAGGAAGCCCTAATGCTATCCTAAGGCATCCCTAACGCAATCCTAGAAGGCAGCCCTAATGCTATCCTAAGGCAGCCCTAACGCAGTCCTAGAAGGCAACCCTAACACTATCCTAAGGTAGCCCTAACGCAGTCCTAGAAGGCAACCCTAACGATATCCTAAGGCAGCCCTAACGTAGTCTTGGAAGGCAGCCCTAACGCTATCCTAAGGCAGCCCTAATGCAGTCCTAGAAGGAAGTCCTAATGCTATCCTAAGGCAGCCCTAATGTAGTCCTAGAAAGCACCCCTAGCTGCAGTCCGAGCAATCACAAGAGGTCATCAAAGGAGCCCAAGGAACTCGACTAAGGGAGAAAGGTAACTATATGGAAGCTGCAGCAAGAAGGCTAAGACAGCAAGGGAGATAAGGGCCAACCAAGCTGTTGTTCGAGGGCCGAGGAGTTGAGCTTGGAGGCTGAGTTGAAGAAGGATGAACACAAGTATGTTTGGGGCAGCAAAAAGGTAAGGGAAGCCTATTTTGAGTGGGTTGTAGGTGACAGCGTGGGACTGTGGTAGGCCGCAGTCCCAACCACCTCAAAACAGGGATAGCGTGGAGATTTTGAGGACTCAAACATGCCCAGAACAGCAACGTGCTAGGGGAGGTGTACTATGAAGGTGTGTTGCAGTCCTTGAGGGTTGTTTGTGGACTGATAGATAGGTGTGTGCCCTAACCAAATTAGTCATGAACAACAAGGTATGGCTAAGGCAAACATGGGACAGCAACAAGCATGGACAACATGGCAAGCATGGATAGCATGACTATTAGGGACAACAGCTACAGCATGATGGGACAGTAATGACATTGTACAACTGCATAATAAATGGGACAGCAGCAAGGTATAGCAAATTGTGATGGGACAATAGCAAAACAATGGGACAGCGAGCAAACATGGAATGGCTATGTCACTAACAGTGGGACAACAGTATGCCACATAAGACAACAGTGGTTAGCATGGTAGAATAATGGCACATGGGACAGCAGTGCAGCAGTATGATGTGTACAGCATGGTCATGAGGTCCAGCATTGTGATGATGGGTGCAGCACAGTGAGGTGCAGCATGATGACGAGATGTAGCACAATGATAGGTGAAGGAGTCACCTTGGAGAATCAATTGAAGCAGCATGTCTTCAACTGATCTCATGTATCATCTTCTTAGAGATGATCTATGCTCTTATCTAGATAAGTCAAAGTGTTGACCTCTGTTGTAAATGTACTATCTCTCTCTCTCTCTTTGTTGGACTATTGAAGAACATATAAGAAGAATTAATCAAGGGTTTCCCCACATTGGGGTTTGTCCCTGGCTAGCGCCACCTCTTGTGTCCTCTTGTCTTGGCTTGTCTTCTGCCAATTATGTTTATGTTCTATCTTCAATTTACTTTAATGCTGACGTGATTGCTAATCTGGAAAAGGTATTGAGCTAAATGTGAAAATTGAAATAAATTGCTCTAAGCGTAGAACATACCTAAAATTACCTCTTGTCCTTGTGTGCATGTCTACTCCTAAAATCCAACATGAAGACAAAGGATACAAAAGTGCAGTTGATAGTTGGGTCAACTCTTCTCATGAGTCATACCTCCTTATGACGTCCCTCAACAAGAAGAGTGCTTTGTCCCAAATTAAACTATAAAAGGTGTTGTGAAACCATACAAATTAAGTGTTTTATCAACTGCATCCCTTTTAATGGCCTTTTCAATTTCTCACGTGCTTGGAAGCTCCTCCAAGATGGTGTTTAGTCTCTCTTTTGTCATCTCTTTTAATGGAGTAATCTTGTAAAATAGCACGATAATTGCATGGTACCTACTAGCCATTTGTTTTTGTGAGATCCTTAACTCTTCTGGACAATTCATTATATATGCCATTATGGCTTCCTATATGTCAGTTATTTCATTGCTCTTTAATTTTAATAGAATATGTTGATTTGGGGTAGCATCGAATGTGCTCTAGGCCTCAAATTTTGCAAGGAGGCTTGGGCACATGTATTCCAAAGAACCCAAAAGTTGTTTTGAGAAATTCCACCCAGCGACGATTTTATTAAAATAATTATATTTTTAATGGAGTTCCTAAGTCTAAACTTAAGAAAATTAAAATATTAATGGGTATTAATCTAATTGTGGGTGTAACTTCTAGAAGAAGACGGAGATCAAGCCAAAATGATATAAGCATTTGATTAGGAGTTAATCTAGGTCATTGGTTGTCCAAATGAAATATATAAAAAGGGGCTTGAGGGTCATTTGGAAAACACACCAAGAGAGAGCAAGAAATCGATTTTCTGAAGTGAGAAGTTCTCAGGAGGAAAAATCGATTGAGGAGATTTCTTGCAGTTGAGGGCCAAGGATAGTTGGGTTGGAGTATCTTCTCTGAAACCCTGAATACTCAACAGAGAGGCAGAGAAGCACCAAGTGGAGGCAGCGCAAACCCAGGAAGGACTGACGCTAGGCTAGGAGGGCCCCCGCAGTGCTTGACGCAGAGCCAGAAGGGCCAGCACAGAGGCAAAATTGCCTTCCAGCAGAAGTCCGAAATTGCCAGGGAGTTGCCGAATCAACCAGGAGGGTTGACGTCAAAGCTCCAAGAGGCAAGGAGACCTAGCGCACAGCTAACACAAAGCCTCAAAGAGCTCCATGTAGGCCCACGCAGTTACTGCGAAGGGGCAGCGCAGTTGTAGCCGGGGATAGTTGGGTCAGTTGCCGGATTGAGGGATTTGTCGGGTGAAGTGAGGTAATCTCTCTAAGTTTTCTACCAATGTCCTTTTCTCTGTAACTAGATTGTCAGAAGGGAATCCAGAGTTGTATTTAGAACTACTGCTTAATAATAATAAACCCTCAGAGCTGTTGCACCGGTTTTCCCGCATTTGGTTTTTCCGGGGACATTTGTCCAAAAATAACGGTGTCCATTGTGTTGTATTTTCTTTCTTGCTCAATGTCTTGTTTCTGCTTATAATTTAATTAAGTGAAGGCTGCAGTAGTATTTACTTCAATATTTGTTGTAGCACACAGTAAATAACTTGTAACTGGATTAACAAGAGAAGTAACATCAGTTTGCCATAGTAGGGGTTCCTCTTGTGGAATTTTCACATGGTATCAGAGTTGCAGGTGAAGCAAGAAGAGCAGAGCCGGTAGATCCAGCGTTGAGCAGAAGAAGGGAGTTTGAAAAAGATGTAGGAGGCCACAGTTTGAAACCCCTAAAGAGCTAACGTAGTTCCAAGCCGGAGTGCAGATTTTCAAGGCAATCTCTCTCCGAGTGAACCGACGGAGAGAAGGACTTCCAGTTCGAATATTTGCAGGGGCAAAGGGAGCAGCATTGAAGCCTCAATGTGAGAGAGCTAGTGAGACACAGATTTTCAGCACACCGTTTGCTGGGCTGAGAAATGTCAAAAGAAGGAAGAGAAGTACCTTGAGGCAACTTTTCCTCAGCAGACTTCCCACTGAAAAGTCTGTTTTCTGATTCGCTGAGCAACAGCAATGAGAAGCAGAGAGGGGATTTTGGACAAATTTGGCAGATATGGAAACCAATGGCTTGAGGGATCAGGACAAGTTGGACGGACCTCCAGCTACATCATCTGGAAGGCTAGAATGCCTTTCCTTCTAGATGAGCATGCCCTCAAGACGTACGTCGACAACGTGGTAGCTAAACCTGCAGATGTAGATCTGCTGAAGAAGTACAAGGCTAAGATGGCAAAGGCCAAGAGGATGACCTTGGATGGAGTCAAGGATCACGCGGTGTGTCACGTTGCTAGTAGAACAACTGCTAAGATGTGGGATGCCTTGGCCACGTTATATCAAGGATCTTTCAAGTAGAATTAGATGTACTTAGAGCAGAAGCTGAGACCTACTCAGATGCAAAAGGGAGAGCGTGTGGATCCATTCCTCATGAAGCTGAAGAAAACCCGTGATGAGTTGTCTATTGCGGGGCATACACCTCAGGATTCAGAGTTAGTTAGACTGGCCCTCAATTCTATCTCAGATGAGAGGCAAGTCTTTGTCCAGAGCATCTTGGGCAAAGCAACATTGCCTAATTGGGATGAGATGTGGGCAGCTCTAAAACAAGAGGAGCTCAGGAGAGACCTAGTCAAGGTCAAACTTGATGGAAGCAGTAGCAGTAGTGGGTCGAAGCCCAAGGAGGAGGAGGGTAATGTCGCCCTTGTATCGAAGGGACAATAGGGGCAACAGAGTCAAAAGAAGGACGTCTCCAAGGTGAAGTGTTTCAGATGTGGCGAAATGGGCCACTATGCATCCCAGTGTCCTTTGAAGAAAAGGGACAAGGATGAGAAGCACGATCCTAAGGTTGCAGCCACGAAGATCGAAGAGGAGTTCGCCATGACAGTTGAGACACCTCCAAGAGGGAGGTGGGCTGAGTTGGAGTTGTAGTTCAAAAGAGCTATAGATGGGCAGGATCCTTGAGGAGTTCACCACTTGGATCAATACCTTGCTACGGAAGCCCAGTTTGCGGTAGCAAGATGGACTAGTGTTGGATGGTGCCGAGGAGTGTCGGGGAGACAATTGCAATGGCTAAGAGCACTAGAGCAGAGGTCAACAACAACGCAGTAGATTTAGAGGGTCGGCGCAAAGACTAGCAGCAATCAATTCCAGCATTCATATGGTATCATACTGAACACAGTTAGTTTAGTAATTTTGGATGTTTTTTCAGTTGCTTCTCTCAACAACTGAGTTGCAGTGTGGATGCAGTGTTAGTAGTGGCAGTGCTAGCAGCATAGCAAATGTAGCATTTGAGAGGGAGTTGTAGTACGGATGCAGTGTTAGTAGTGGTAGTGTCAGCAGTAGTACAGTTGCAGCATCAACGCAGTAGTTGGTGGACAACATGTCAGACATCAGCAGCACAAAGGACGATGCTTCAGAGTCAGAGCAGTATGCAGCAACAATATATTGCTAGACTAAGAGGGAGTGTTGATTTGGGGTAGCAACAGATGTGCTCTAGGCCTCAAATTTTGCAGGGAGGATTGGGCACATGTATTCCAAGAACCCAGAAATCGTTTTGGGAAATTCCACCTAGAGACGGTTTTATTAAAATAATTAATATTTGTAATGGAGTTCCTAAGTCTAAACTTAGGAAAATTAAAATATTAATGGGTATTAATCTAATTGTGGGTGTAACTTCTAGAAGAAGATCGAGATCAAGCCAAAATGATCTGAGCCTTTGATTAGGAGTTAATCTAGGTCGTTGGTTGTCCAACAGAAAGATATAAAAAGGGGCTTGAGGATCATTTGGAAAACACACCAAGAGAGATCAAGAAATCGATTTTCTGAAGTGAGAAGTTCTTAGGAGGAAAAATCGATTGAGGAGATTTCTTGCAATTGAGGAGCAGCGATAGTTGGGTTGGAGTATCTTCTCCGGAACCCTAAATACTCAGTAGAGAGGCAGAGAAGCACCAAGTGGAGGTAGTGCAGACCCAGCAAGGACTGACGTTGGGCCAGGAGGGCCCACGCAGTGCTTGACGCAGAGCCAGAAGGGCCAGCGCAGAGGCAGCACTGCCTTCCAACAGAAGTCCAAAATTGCCAGGGAGTTGTCAGATCAGCCAGGAGGGTTGACGTCGAAGCTCCAAGAGGTAGGGAGACCCAACGCAACGCTGACGCAAAGCCTCAGAGAGCTCCACGTAGTTACTACAAAGGGGCAGCGCAGTTGTAGCCGAGGATAATCAATTCAGTTGCCAGATCAGAGGGATTTGTCAGGTGAAGTGAGGTAATCTCACTAAGTTTTCTGCCAGTGTCTTTTTCTCTATAACTGGATTGTCGGAAGGGCATCCAGAGTTGTATTCAAAACTACTGCTTAATAATAATAAACCCTCAAAGTTGTTGCGCCGGTTTTCCTGCATTGGGTTTTTCCGGGGACATTTGTCCAAAAATAACGGTGTCTATTGTGTTGTATTTTCTTTCTTGCTCAGTATCTTGTTTCCGCTTATAATTTAATTAAGTGAAGGCTATTGTAGTATTTACTTCAATATTTGTCATAGCACACAGTAAATAACTTGTAACTGGATTAACAAGTAGGAGAAGTAACATCAGTTTGTTGCAGTAGGGGTTCCTCTTAAGGAATTTGCACAGGATATGAATAAATGGACTCTTTTTTCTTTGACATGAGCTCAAAAACATTTGGTTTTTTTTTTGCAGTTTTTTCTTCCTAGTGGAATTTTGACCACTTTTTGTATTTATTATCCTTATTGATGGCATCAATCACTAGAATCCACATTTATTTTCTCTCAGTATATGTTCCCCAATTCATCTATTTGCTACTGCTCTTATCCTTCCAATTCTTCAAGGAAATTCTCATCATCCTTGCCTGACTTACAACGTTCGTGCAATACACCTTGGTTCTACCTTTAAAGTTCTTCATTATTCTTCTCCATTTCTCTTGGGAAGAGTCAATTTGCTAAAGACAATGTAATTCTTTATCCCACCATGACTTGACTATTTCCATAAAAACCTTGTTATCATAGAGTTTATCATAAAATCTAAATAGGAAATCCACCTTTAAGTTGGGTTGTGATGTTTGGATCCTATAAAAAGCTTTGGACCATGATGCAAAATTAACCTTGTTGGGGTCATTTTATAAACCTATGTTTGAATTGATTCACAATACTTTTTGTAAGGTTCAAAACATATTGTTAAAAAGTTGTTTCCCTTCTTCTAATTTGTCCACATCATAGTTTTAAAACTCAAACTTGGACTTCAACTTGACCACCTATCAACTTGGGTTTCGACTTGGACTCGGATTCAATGACTTGATTTTCGAAAAAAGACATAAAATAATTAAATCTTAATGAAAAAATTTATTTTTAAGATTCCAATTGTGTATGTTTGTGCATTTTTTGTGATAATCTAAACCTTTCCCCCTTAAATTACCACCACCCCACTCTCTCTCCCTTCCACGCCTCTAAAATGGAAGGATGTATCACTATTATGGACCGGAGCAAATACAAATCTGATGGAAGAATGGGGATCGTCCTTGAGGAATGGATTAGCTTTCCACCCATGTATTTGCATTATGCATTCATCTACCTAGGCCAGTGAACCAAACTGTCCTCCCAATAGCAGACATTTGCCATGTCCCATCTCATTTCACTTGCCTTGAAGTCAATTATAGAAGAACTATGGAAGTAAAAACACAAAGCTGAAGGAAGGAAAGAAGATAACCCACTAGCAATCACCCTCAACCAACAAAAGGACAAAAACACAGTAGGGAGAAGTTGACCCTAGGTTAGAATTTGCAGAATGCTTGTCGGGAGAAAACAAGGACAACATAGAACTTTCAAACAATTCAAGATCGCGTTGATAGGCTAATTCGGGCCAATTTGGTACAAGGTGAAACCATAGTTTTAAAATTCGGCCGATTCGAAACGGAAACAGCCGAGTTGATCCGTTTCATTGGCCAAAACTGTGACTCGGTTGAAGAAACGGTTCAGTTGGCCGAGTCAGCCATGACTCGGCCGAGTCATGGCTGACTCGGCCAACTCGGCCGTTTCCATATTGACTCGGCCGAGTCATAAATAGAGGCCTGTAACCCCATCCAAAACAGCGATTTAACATTTTTTTAATGAAATTTTAAGGTGTTTGTTGATTGGTTTGGACTCCAATGTGTTTTATGAATTAGCTAAATGTTATTTGGGATCCATTTCCCCCTCCCAAACCCTATTTAACACACTCAAATGCTCTCTACTATTGAAATGCTATTCAAATTTCATGGTAATGTTAAATTCTTAAAGTAAAAGTGACATTCTCCTTAATCTTCATTTTCATCCTTTTACTTAAATTTTTAACATTACCATGAAATGACTCAGGATGTTTGAGAGTGGTTCGGCCTCATTGGATTTCATATGGAGAAAGTAGAATTTTAGATTTCATTCAAATCAGCAGACTTATCAGTTTTTCAGGATTTTAGAATTGGGGGATTGCAATGTTTCCATTGAATTTTGTCATGTATTAG
>APFE030421275.1:19470-43952 GCA_000404065.3 Pinus taeda
AAAGAGTCAAGGGATCTCTACTTGAATGGTTCATGAGGCACAATACTTGCTAAGGTTTTGCAAATGGGGTAGCAAGCTATGTGGGCTTGATTGTGGGGAAAAACTCCACAGTTAAGCGCGCTTGAGCCAGAGGAGATCTGGGATGGGTGACCTCCTGGGAAGTCCTGGTTACCGGGTGCAAGCCCCGGAAGTGATGATTGATGCTATGTGATTCGTTCTCCACATTTCACTAGTTTCAATCCCACTTCTTCACCCCTGTGAGCATCACCCGATCCAATGAGTGCTAAGTGAACTATTCAAAAATCATGAGAAATTAGTCAGTTACGACTACCTCTCATGGAAATGGTCATACGTGAATGACTTACTTAACGCAGTTGAATCCCAAAATGATATCTAATATAATGCACTGCGTAAACCCCCATACTTAGCAATATCTTCTAGAATATAGGAGCATGATGAACATAGCTCAAGATATTCATGTAGAAGGAGCATACCTAGTATAGGACCTCATCCATGATAAAAGAAGATTGATCATGATTAAGAATCTTAGAAAACCTCCATCATCGAAAGAAAGGAAACATTTGCAAGGAAAGGGTCTTTAAGATCCTACGATGGAATCTTCAAAAGAAGGTTCATAAACCAAAGCAAATGTCTCATTAGGAATCTCATTCATGGGATTCCAGAAAAGGATGATATGTAGGTAATTTAAGACGAAGTAAGAAGGGCCACACCAAGGACAACCAAATAAAGCTAAGATGATCAAAGAAGAATCAAGATGAGGTATGTATGCATCAAAGTTTAAGGCCTGTTATCATTTGTATATTATTGAGTCATGGGAATAGTTCTACAACATGATCAAGTATGAAAGAATCTCTTTCACCAAGGACATGCTCGAAGGCATGTACTACATTGCAATGAAGGTCAACAAGAGAATATGCTCACATAAGGAGTATAATATTGTTGACTAAGAAGCAAGAAGAAATGATTAACGAGTCCTGGAAGCAAGCAATAAAGGAATGCTCTCACAGGAAGCATAAGATGGTTGACCTATCTATCTAAGAAGAAGCAAATGAAGAAAGAGATCAAGCATGTGAAGAACACCATGATCACCGAGAATCACTGTATGACAAAAATACTTTGAAGATATCTCTTGAAAGAAGGCAGGACAAATTTGACAAAGGAAGGAAGGACCCTTGACACCTATGAAGGCCTCGGAGATATGAAATATGCAGATAACTGATTCTACTCTACAAAGATGTCGTGATGAAGAAGCCATCCAACAAAAGAAAAAGCAATGTTGAAGCAATAGCAGGATGAAGTCATGATGGGTTACTAGGTTGAAGCATGTAAACAAGTAAGTACGACGAAGCATCCATGAGAAATGTATTCCAAAGCATGGAAAGATGACAAAGGAGTAGCCAAATGACAAGAAAACCTGATATATGACAAGAAGGCCACTTTCCATGAAGGAAGCAGTGACATTACAAACCAGGAAGGAAAGTGATCGATGGATGGTGCCCTACCTAGAAGAAGTTCGAACAAAGACTTCATGACATCAAAGAAAGGAAGGAGATCATGCAGCTGAAGAACCCCCGAAGAAGAAGTTGTTGATGAATGAAAGAGTCCCTAGTTAAGAGGGAGCTCTGACAAGGCCCTGATCAAGAGGGAGTTTTGGATCACCCTTGATTACAAAGGAGTGACATTTGTGTTTTTCCATCTCATGGGTCATACACTAGACCAGGACTAACAGTTGTAAGTCTAGATGAAGGCCATGAATGGAAATGCAGACACAATATAGACACAACATTCGTGTCTTCACTTGGGAAGAAAGAATGGGAGGATCGGGTAATCGTCTGGCATCTAATACTCTTTGAGGATGTGTAGGGCATCCAAGACAAGAGTAGGCAAGAGGACCAATATTCTTTGAGGGCTGGGAACCCAAGATAAGAATAGTCCTAGAAGGTCATACTCAATGAACACCCGGGTGGGTATGTACCTTGAGAGACAATGATGAAGGTGTTATAAATCAGTCTTCGCAAATGTGCTCATGATCTCATGAGAGATGGAGTTTTTAGTCAAGGCTTGCATATGACAATGTTGATTGATATGATGCTATAACAATGGATTGCTAATTTTTTTTATGGAATTTTCAAAGATGATAATAGCAACACCTTGTAAGTTGTATGAATACCTCCTAGTAAGAGGGCGTTAAGGAACTGTAACTAGGTTGGTCTTCATAAATGTTACTTTTGTATTTGCATTTATCAAGAAAAGAATATATTTTATAATATATGTCATGAGTTTCTTGCTCATTGAAGTAGGTTCGCACATGTACTTTTGATATTTGCATTTATTCAAGAAAAGAAATATTATTTTCATAATATATGTCAATGAGTTTCTTGCTCATTGAAGTAGGTCTAGCACATGTCAAAGTGTTATAGGAAAGTCAAAGAGTCAAAAGAATTATGTTGAAGACCTTAAGGGCATGTTACATTATGTATATTTAAGTATGAGAGTCAAAGAAGACACCTCCAAGCAAAGTCAAGTCTCCTCCAAGCAAAGACACCATCAAAAGAAGCAATGGCACCATTAAAAGCACCTGTTGCAACAACGAAAGTCAAGTCGGCCTCAATGCAGCAAGTCAGCCTACAAGTTGGCCTAAAGGAGTGAGAGAGTCCTTAATATATAGAGGTTGTCCACTCCTCCAAAGATAGCGAAGATTATCTCTGAAATAAGAGAGCAAGTGCAGCCAAGAAAATGGTGGAAAAGTCAAGTTTAAGGGAGCCTTTAGAGCAGCGAAGGTGGAAAGATAACCGAAGTATTAAGGATTGTTTTAGGGGGTAAGCTACAACCACACGTGCGAGAAATAGAACGGTTGATTGCGGTCACTACAGCAGCAACATTAAGGTTGCTCATCCATCATTGTTTGGGCTTCACCCTAGGCTTACTAGGCCTCCTATACAAGCGAAGAGAGAAGGACCTCAAGCAAAGTTAAAGGGAGCCCTATAACTACAGCAAGAACTCTCACACGTGCAAAGATTAGGACTGCAGTGCTGTCACACTCAGCCTACCACCATACATCAAGAAAGAACTCGAATGATCTAGAGAAGGAACGAGTATCCTTAGGTGAAGGACATCACTAAGTAAAAGTATCTCTCCTAGAAGATTTACTTACAGTAGAAGGAAGAACGAAGTGCCGGAAGAAGGACAAAGTGTCGGGGAACAAAGTGTCGGAAGGAGGTAGACAAAGTGTCGAGGAACATAGTGCAGAGAAAAGGAAGGACTTGACTTGTGCTTGGAGGATCTTCTAGTCAAGGGTCTAGGGTTTGGCATTGATCAAGAAAGAAGCTTCAATAAGAGAAAACTTACAGAAGGGTTTTCCTCTCAAGAGAAGAGAGGTTTTGGCCCTGGCAGAGAGCCAACATCTTGTGTTCTTGTTCATATGTTTTGGTAGCAGTTTGATGAAGTACACTCACATGCATTAATAAGAAGAAGAAGAAGATTAAGCTAACAAGAAAAAGTAAAAAGATTCCACAAATTGTTATCAAGTAACGAAGGATCCTACTATACCTAATTGCCATAGATTCTTCAACAGATAAGAGGTGTAGTGACTGGTGCAGATGGTAGAGGAGTTGGCATCATCATAATCAAGCTAATGTGTAGGGTCGTTGGTTGGTTGGCTGTCAAAATAGGAAAAATATTTTCTCCTAGGGGTTACCCATTTTGGTGGGTAGCAAGCCTAGTTGAAGGACGAGTTGACTTGGTGGCCTATCAATTCAACGAATTTGACTAATTCCAAGTTGAACCAATCCAGTTCTAAAACTATGGTCCACGTATAAGTATGGACACCCCTACCACCTACATACTTTGAAGAATAATATTTCCCTAAAAAACAAGAACTTGTTTAAATAATGAGTTCCTCTCAACTTTCTTTGTCTCACTCAATCTCTTTCGAACACTATTAAATTAATATTACCCTACACAAATAATATAATCAAGGAGAAAACCTTAATGTTGCAAATTTTTCACAACTTTCCAACCAAGCCCTATTTGAGTTGATTATGGATGGACACAAATACCAATGCAAATATAGTCATTGACTTGGACCGTCAGTTATAAATACTTGTTAACTCCTAAATTTTCCCTTTGCAAATTTATAAGGTTAAAGACCAACACATTTCATTAGGTTGGAGGCTCACAGACAACAATGAATACAAGTTGGGGGTTGGTTCCTAGGGAGACTAGTGACAAGATTGATTCAGTGATAGTTTAGAGACATTTTAACACAAATTGGAGAGAGCTATTATTTTTAGTGGATTCCCTATCTTTTAGGAGACAAAATGTCAAGCATGCTACAACAATACCAATCACATATTTGGAGTCCTTATGAACTTAGGATTCCAATGAGGCTTTTCTGGGTGACATGCATGGCACTTTCCATTTTTAGCAGGTTTCGCCTAGGGACTCGCATACCAAAGATAATGATATATTCAAAATCCTAGTGATCTTCTAAGTCCAATGAGCTACTTAATTGAGACATGCAAGCACTTCCTATTTTTAGCAGTACTCGCATGTTAGTTATGATCACGAATTTGGATTTCTTACTAAAAGACAAATCCAATGAGTATGATTACATGAAATTATGTTTTTAGCAGTGGTCGCATGTCAAATTTGATTACATATTTAGGTTCCCCACTGCATTCTAAGTCAAATGGTGATGGTTTCATCAAAATTTGAGCACTTCATATTTTTCGCAGTCATTGAATGGGAGCACTAACAACATATTTTGATTCACCATCAAATTCTGAGACTAATGAGTATAATACTATGGGCATGCAGTGAGATTGCTATTTTAAGGAGTGCTATATATAGCAAGGCCCCCATATCCATCCTATCCATTTGATAATTTTCCTATTTTTTAAAGAGATTCTTATTTTTGGCATGTCTATTTTTAGCAATGTGAGGTGGCAGTCTAAAGAGTTGACATGCGGCATCAATTGTGAGTAGACAAGTGGCAATAATTTGGATTAGTCATCCATAAGGTAGGAGAAGATGAGTTGACATGGCAATTAAGCAATTTTATTTTTTTCTCTTCCTTGTGCATTTTCATTTCCTAATACCTCTCCTATTTTCCCTCCTCTTCATTTCCTCGTTCCTATCCTATTTTCCCTCCAATGTTTCCTCTCATTCATCCCTCTAAATCGTCTCCCTTTTTTTCTCACCTTTTACCCTATTTTTCCTCCCTTTTTTCCCTCCACGAAAAAGGAAACTAATTTGACACTTCAAAATTAGCCAAGTCAAATCATCTAAAAATAAGGAGAGAAACAAGCTAAGTTGGAATTCATAAAAATGGTGTAAGGGAGAAAAATATGCCAAATTGAACTAACTGAGGAAGAATCACTCAAATTGAATTGGCTAAATTAATCACACAGTTATTTTTGTCTCGTGACAACTCAAAAATACTTCAGTTCAACTCAAGCAAAGGTCACTTAACCTGATTTTCTTCTCCAGCCAAAGCTCAGTCACTTCAACCATGCATAGTCATGTCCAAAAATGGAGAATTTGATCTATCCTTCTCTTGGGCACGAATTGGAGGAAAAAACTATATATACGGGAGGAAGGCCAACCTTCCAACTCAAATTGTCTTGAGCAAAGCAAGCAGTCTTCTCTCTTATCTCCATCATTCTTCCCCTCCCTTTTCTAGCTATTATTACTTTGTGTCTAGATATCACTGTATTCAAGTTCTGTGATAGTCATCTTGGTGCAGCCAACCTTTTGGCTCTCCCGGAATAAAATTCAGTTTTGATCCACTCACTCTTGTTTGTTCGATTCAATGTTATCTTATGCAAATTATTAAAAGTTTTCAGCTATTTATTTGGGCAATTAGCCACTAAGATATGCTTTCTTCTCACAATATTTTTCCATATAAAGGGCTAAATTGCAAAGGACTATTCCACACTTTAAAGTTAAGGATTTTTCACACGCTCATTTGGCAACTAACTTGCTGGTAAAACAGCCTTTATCTCGCTGTTTTTGAAGGGTTTAATTGAAGATTTACAGGTTAGAACAGCAGCTACAAAGACTAGGGACACTCCCCTAAGGTAAGGTTGGCACGCACCAACCCAAATGGAGAGGAAGATTTGTCAGTGACACTTTGGGCAGATTTTCATATATATTTGTTGATTTTTACTGCTGATTTATAATTTTTATATCAGTTCACATGGTGTAAAAATTAGTGTTAACAATATTCAAGTGTCCATTTTCATCAAAGGCTATTTTCTTGCATCTTGTTCCATCCTTTCTCTCCACAAAACCACAACTCCTTTTGCTGCTACACTATATGTTAAAATTCAATACAAAACTCAAAACCAATTTTATGTACTAGATGACTATGATTGTAATCAATTAAAGTATATACTTTATTGAAAATAATTTCAATGGTTCATATATATATATATATAATATATATATATATATATATATATATATATTGTTTATCACTGACTTGCTTGTTGTAAGGATACCTCAGATCTCTAATATTCAAAACTAAAACTCTTAAGTTACACTGCATGGAATGTTGATGGACTAGCCTCTAGTATTCCCACCCTACTTTGACTTGAAGAAGTTTCATCATTCCTCCCATTCATGTTTGGGTGGCCTTAGTAACCTATATTGTTCATCCATTTACATTGCCTCCCGCTACTCAAGTATCTTATATGCTACTGTTGAAACCAATGTTTTAAAACTCCGACTCCGACTCCGACTCGGCCGAGCAATGACTCCGACTCCGACTCCGAAACGGTAATGACTCGGCCGGCTCGTTTTCAATGACTCGGTCGTTGTTAAAAAATACATTAAATATTTAGTTTTTTTATAAAAAAACATAATTTTGAAGATTTTAAACATAATTTTAAAGATTTTCATTCATGTTTCCAAACACACAGCATTATAATATAGATGGAAGACAACATATGATCAAAGTAGGCTCATGAACCAATCCATTATATAAATTAGTTGTGCCTTGGCATTGAGCTCTACGCTAGGAATATTTATGATGCATTTTACTTATCTACATTGTACAACATGGGGTCATCAAATCTCAGCCCATACTACTTGATTCTCTTCACATAAGCCAATTCACACAATAATACATGATTATTACATATTATATCCCAGGGGTCAAAACTATGATATTACACAAGGATGTTCTCAATATGTTCCCTATAAGAAGAGGTCATCCTAAGGGGTTTTCCGTTCAAGTTTCAACTCTTCAGTTTCATGTTCTCTTTAGGTTTCGCATTTTAGCTTTCAAAACCATCCTAAAAACTTATTATTGTTAAGAACTACGAACATATAAACTAGTATGTGTGTGTTATAGGCTGTAAGTCAAGAATCAGTAAGATTATATGAAGATAGTCGTGTGAAAATCATTGATTAGAATCAAGTGCCAAGGATCCTTGTGACTCGGCCGTTCCATAATGGAAACAGTCCGTTTCGGCCGAGTCATTGCTGACTCGGCCTTCCAAACCGAATCAACAACCGTTTCGTTGGGGAGGCCTCCGACCCGGCCGTTTTTTAAAACACTGGTTGAAACAACCAGAAGAATTTATCATTTCCCCAACTCTTCTAGCACCACTTTCTAATTATTATGAAATTTGTTGAAAACTTTGTTCTCCTTTAGCACTCTTTGCTTAGGCTACAATAGTTACCTTTCCTTGGATCCTTCCTACTTGAATTTGTCCTAATGAGTTCCCTTCATTCCGAGATTTCCCCAATGGCATGCTTTCCTTCAAACCTTCCCTTGGGACAAACTAAGTCGTAGATCTTGCTTGCAACATGGTTTGTGGTCTAGATTGCATCTAAGTTTGTCATATGAAATAAAGGAGCCTAGGCTATCCTCTCTTAATTGGCACTGTTTGTTGGGTTTGCAAATTATTTGACCTCAATTGAGTCTCACTGAGTGCCTTGTACCATGGCAAATGGTGCAACTAAAGAGGATATGTTCATAGTCTACCTCAATAATTGAGAACATTAACCTACTTTTAAAAGTGCAGTCTTCAAAATTGACCTTGTCTTTGCATGACTTCAAGATTTACCTTGTTTTTTCCATTTCTACATAAACCCGTTCAATCCCCCTAGGCTACCTATCCATTATCTGTGCATCCAATTTCAGCACAATGCACAAAGAACCAATCCTATATTTGTAAGGATTTTCTACACTCAAAATTTATTCGATGAGTAGAGTAAGTCTAATCCATGTTAGGGATTTCACTTGGCTTAGTGAGAATGGGGAAAACATAAGCATCAATCATCTCAAAAACAAAAGATTGTTCCGAAAGAGCAATGGTCCTCCTATAACAACATCTTTCAAGGCAATCCTATTCTAAAATTGGATATTGAAAATCCTTTGCTCTTTATTTTGAAATGGACCCCATGATACTACATCCTTCTAAAACACTGAAGTCCAATACTCCAAATTTCAAAACCCATGTGGAGAATTACTTGATACGTTTTCATATCATAATGCAAGCTTGTAGGGTTATATTGATGTTTTGCATATCCTCTAATGAAAACTCTACAACTGTGGATCCATTGTAAGCCAAACATCCATCCTAGTAGCCTTAAAAAGGTTTTTGTGATGAGAAATTAGCCAAATAAAAATTTTAAAAGTAGTTGTAAATAGATTTATGTCAAATTGTTGGGACTAATTGTTAATTTAAATTAAGGATTCATAAGAGCAAGAGGATGGTTACATATTCTAGGAGAATATTACATGTGTCATGAAGATTATTGTCTATTAGAATATATTAGGAATATTGTCCCCAAGTGTCAAAGAAGAATATTACATGTGTTATGAGGAATCTTGTCAAGAATGTTGCACCAAATGTCACTGTTACCCAACCCCTATGGGTAGTGTATATAGGAGAAAAAATTTATCCTAGATGGCACTCAGCAAATAGCCAGTAGCCACCAGATAGGTCGTTGTGCCATTATCTCTGCCACCTAAGCTAGCCATGTGGTCCCTCGCCCACTTGTTATGATTGTAAGTTCGAAGGTGCGCCTCCCAACCCCGAAGATATGGCTTTTCATTGGTATAGTTGAGTAATTTTCCTTACTTGTCATGGGCACTTTTGGGAATGGATTGATGGGGGGATTCGGCGGAAAGAGTGGATTAGGTTTGTACTCTTGTCTCCACTGCCTGATTTCGTGGTTAACCCGGTATCCTAGTACCATGGAATCTCCTTTACTAGCCATTAGCTTTAGGGTTGCCACTACATGGGAAATCTCGATTTTGGTTACATGGTCTCGCTTTCCAACACCATATCACTCCCTTCCACCCATTTTAGCCCCATTCATCTCTTTTCCCATCCGAATCCACATGGGTCCACATAGGGTTAGCCTCCCCCTCCCCTTGTCCACACCTTGGGTTGGGCTTGGAATGATGCCCCAAAGGTTGATGCAGCTAAAAAGAAAAGAAAAAGCATTATTTGGCCACTCTCAACAGGAAATGTACCACAAAATGCAAAAGATGGTCAGGCCATACAGATTTAGCATGTCCAAACATGAGCTCTACCTCTTATTCATGGCCATCACCCTAGTTCTTCTGGGCCCTATTAACCACCATTTTGTGGGTGATATCCCTCGGAGAAATTTTTTCTCCAAGATGGTCCTCAGTCGGCAGCGCTTTGCAGCCACCAACTAGCTTGTCGTTCCATTTCTTTGCCACCTGAGCCAGCCATGTGGTCCCTCACCCATCAGTTATGATCGTAAGTTTGAAGGTGGGCCTCCCGAACCTAAAGGTATGCCTTGTCAATTGGTAATTGAGTATTGTAGTTTACTTATCATGGACACTTTTGGGCATGGATTAATGGGGGGTTCAACAGAAAGAGTGGGCTAGGTCTGTGCTCTTGTCCCCTAGACCTCTTTTTGGATGTTAACCTTGGACGCTAGTCCCGTGGGATCTCTTTTACTGACCCTTGGGCTTTAGTGATGTTACTACATGTGAAACCCTGATTTTGGTTGCGTGGTCTCGCTCCCTCATCCATATATATTACCCCCCTTCCACTCATTATAACCCTATTCATCATTTCTCCCACCTAGATCCACATAGGGTTAGCCTTCCCCTTCCCCTTGCCCACACCTTGGGTCAAGCCTGGAATGATGCCCCGGAGATTGATGCGGCTGGAAAGAAAAGTAAAAGCATAATAGGCCACATTCAACAAGAAAATGTACAGTAAAATGAAAAAGATGGTCGAGACAAACACATTTAATATGTGGGCAAAAGCTAATACATGAGCTCTACCCCATCATCATGGCCATCACCCTGGTTCCTACAGGCCCTAGATGAGCCTCCTTTATCATTCAAGAATCCATGATTGTCCCAACCCCTAGTGGGAAATGAACCACCCTAACTTAAAGGGGGTATACATTGCTAAATCTCACACGTCATGCTCTTAAACCTTGAGCCCCAAGCACTCAGTTAATGAAAAATCATAAAAGGCAAAAGGCATATAAGGAAGGGTGGAAAAATCAAGGTCGGGGCACCTCATGTACCACGATTGCTCTCTTCTATATGTTATATACCCAAGTGTGGGCTTCCCTTTTATTAGCTACCCTTGTACCCCAGCATGTGGCCTAGGGTTGCCCCTTTTCATCCCCTATTCCATTCATCTCTTTATCACATGCCACCACCCTTTAAAGGATGTACCTTGGACATATTATCCCCTTTAGAAGTAGAAGCCACCTAATAGGATACTTGGTTAACCCCATTTGGAACTTGGAGACATTAGCACATGCCAAAGCCCACTATGGAAGGGCCTGCCATTATGAAGTGCCCACCTGTTGTCCATGGTTTGTAAGCTTTTTTGCTCAATTTACTTGATGACTTATTGTAAGGCTAGGGGACACATTGGATCTTATGCAGGATAGCGGGTGGTCTCCTTTTTGGGTTTAGTCTCCCTATACGGGGTCTTAACCCTCCAAAGGGCTACATTAGCACATGTAGGGTGTGTGCTGAGAGCCATGGGCCTCCACAGCAGTAGACAACACTCCATGGATCCGTAGAGATGTTCAGAGATTGCTCGAGATTCACCTATTGGATGAGAAAGATGCACCTGGTTCGCCTTTGCCCAGCCAGCCCCACAGTTGTACCATGCACTTAGCAGATGACCCAAGACTTGTATGTTGATGTGGCATAACTTACACCATCATCTGAGTTGTTACAGATGGTCTACAGGCATCTTCGACTTACTTGGAGATCCATGAGGTCACTTGTGTGCCTTCACACAATTTGGGAACACCACAGATTTATTATGTGGAGAACAAGGGGCCAATCCTTTCTCCATTATTTTTGGGAGTCCTATTCATCATTATGGCACTTATGAACTTCATCAAGCTTCTTATGGAGTTCATCAGGGTTCTTACAGGGCCCAACAACATGTATTATTGATCATTCGACCTCTTTAGAGGCTTGTTATTTTGTTTATGAGCTAGTTTGGTGGGCTTGTCACCAAAAGTTAGTTATTTGCACATTATTTTTATTTTAGGGGCTAATTTAGGCCCAAGTAGCTAAATCGAACTCATTAAGAGTGTATAAATACAAATGATAAGCATTCATTTCTCATCGTCACTTGATTTGGACTTGTATTTCTCTAGATATTTTCGTTATTCCTTCTTGATGGACGAAATTTTGGAGCATGGATCAATTTTGATGTGTGGATTATCTTTTATAATCTTGGAGCTTCTTGATTGGCAAGTTTATTGATGGTTGGATATATTCTCCTACATGTAACCACAAATTTAATGCTATTTCTTCTTTTACTTTGTTGCATGCATTGATGATGAGATTTTCATTATACTAGGGCTAATTGTTGCATGCATTTACTGCGAAAATGTGGAATTTTATTTCTATATAGCATCTCTCTATGTATGGGCCATGCATGTTGAACAAGTTTTCCTAGGGATAATTCTATGGTCGAATTTATCTTGAGAAGCCATCTTATCTTGCAAAACAAAGTGTAAAAGCTTTTAAGGTCACTCTCCTTTGCCCTAATGACAAGGGAAGTTGTCCTTGAAGCCTCCTTGACCTAGAAACGAAATCCATTCTCATATTCTTCTTGACTCCAATCTCCCCAAAGGATTAGGCACTGGTATACTATAAGGTGATCACTTAAAGAATCATTTTTCTACACCTCTCCTTTATTCTAGGTCTAGCCACATTAGGGATCCTAGGGCATCATTTTCCCGACAAACCGGCCATAGAAAAACTTCGATCTCTTGGCCTCTACTGCGTTGGTGTGTCTCCTAGGCCTCCTCCAAATTTGAGGGAATTCCGATGATGGGGTTGTAGGATATCCCAAGCCCTAGCCTCGAGATTGGTTTTTGCCCTAAATTTCCTTAGGCTAGTTCCTCATAGGGATCATTTTGCACCTTTAAGTGAAAATCATTTCTTCCGTCCCCTTCTCCTCCTTGTTTAGGTCAAGTTCATCATTGGTTGCTAAAATCCCTCCTCTTGACCTAGCCTAGGTCCACTTGGTCCCGTGTGGTCCCATACCTTATCAAAGTCAATTCTTCAAAAACCACTTGGGAAACCAAGTTCCATAAAGATTTCAGGGATTGGGAAGCTCCTTTACAATTCACATTCCTTAAACCTACCCCTTAAATCCTCATCCCATTTCCTAGAAAACTTTGTACCTTGCGTAAGAAGCAATCAAGTCCCATTCTCGGGTCTCCCTTAGGAAAGGGTCCCCGAGATCACTTCACATCCATCTTAGTTGATCTATCCTTCATAAGTGATTCTCTATATATCGGGTCTCCTCCCATCAGTGAAAGTTCGTAAAGAGTAGGAGGTTATATAAGTGGTGACAGTGGGCTTGAGCTCCATTGTTTCTCTTGACCTACCAAGTGCCCCTCTAGATCCCTTGCTAGTTTGAGCGTTAACAGGCCCTAGATGTGCCCCCTCCATTATTAAGGAACCCATGACTGTCCCAACCCCTGGTGGGCAATGAACTGCCCCACCTTAAGGGGGTATCCACTGCTATATATTACACATCATGCTCTTATCCCCTGGAGCCTCAAGCCATTATGAAGAAAAATCAACCAAAGGCAAAAGACATATGAAGAAAGGCAGAAAAACAAAGGTCTAGGTAACTCATGTACCACGATTTTCTCCCTCCTACACTCATATGCCTAAGTGTGGGCTTCCCTTGTTATAGCTACCCTTGTACCATGACATGTGGTCTGGATGATTCCACTGATCCTCACTTTGTTCCATTACTATATCATTTGCCACCTACCACTTGAGGAATGTACCATGTACATGTCACCCCCTTTAAAAGTTGAAACCACCTAATAGGGTCCTTGATTAACACCCTATTGAGCTTGGAGACACTTGTACATGCCAAACTCCACTATGGAAGGGCATGCCACCATGAAGTGCCCCATTGATTCCATTACTTGTAAGCTCCTTTACTTGATTATTCTAAAGATTTGTTGTACTAGAGCGCAAGGTGACACATTGGATCCTATGCAGGATTACAGGTGGGTCTTCATTTGGGGCTTGGTCTCCCTATATGGGATCCTAGCCCTCCAGGGGGCCACATTGGCACTTGTAGGGTGAGCGTTGAGAGCCATGGGCCTTCACCATTGCAGAGAGTACTTCATGGATCCCCAACACCACTCACTGATTGCTCGTGTTCCACTTTTTGGATGAGGATGATGTAGCTAGTTCACCATGCCCAGCCAACTCCACACTTCCATCATACACTTGGCAGATGATCCGGGGTCCAAATGAGCACCACATAGGGCTTATGACATCATCCTAGCCCTTATAGATGGTTTACAAGTATTTTCGATCGACTTGGAGACCCATGAGGATGTCCTAGTGCCCCTCACAGCCACTTGGGGGCACCATAGGGATTTTCTTGGAAACAAGGGGCCAACCTCTTGCCCACAATGTTTGAGGTCCATTCTCATATCATGGCACATTCTGGACTTCATTAAGCCTCCTCAAAGGCCCAACGACTCACTTTATTGATCATTCGACCCTCTTGAGAGGCTTATTATTACGTTATTGAGCTATCTTGGTGGGCTTGTCACCAAGGAATGTTATTATTGCATATTATTTTATTATTTGGGGCTCAAATAGGCCTAATTAGGAAAATCGAACTCATTAGTGGGTGTATAAATAGAAGTGAGGTGATTCATTCTAACCATCGTCACATGGATTGGGATTTAGTAGCTCTTGTGAACTTTCCATTCCCTTGTGGAGGACGAATTTGGATGTTATGGATGAATTTTGATGTTTGGGTCTACTTCTCTTTTTTGGAGCTTCATTATTGACATAATATGATGATTGGATATACTCTTTTGTACATGTAAGTAATATTTTTCACGCTTATTCTTGTCATTTACTTTGTCACATGAATGTTGCTGGAATTTTCACTATATAAGTCTGAAATGTATTGCTTTCTTGAACGAAATTGTGGAAATTTTGTTCTTTCATAGTGTTGCATCATTACATGGGCCATGTATGAATGGGTGAATATTCCTAGAGGTTATTTTATCAAAATATACCTTGATAAGTCATCATTTATTGCATATTGAACTATAAAGATCTCAAGTAGCTACTCCCATGCCCTAATGCCATGTGAAGTTGCTTGAAGACCTCCTTGATAGGGTGAACCCCTTCCAAACCATAAATTCTCCTCACTCCATCTTCCCCAAAGGATAAGGCATTGGTTCTTCCATAGGTGATCACTTCAAACGCATATTTTTCTCACCTCTCCTTCTCTTTCTAGGCCTAGCCCCCATAGGTCACCTAGGGCATCAATTATCTCACGTTCTAGCCATCAAAAGACTTCGATATCTTTCCCATTATTGCGCTAGGGTTTCCTCTAAAGGCCCTCCAAACTTCACGAAATTTCAATGGCGGGATATTGAGATATTGCAAGCCCTAGCCCAAGGATTGTCTCTTGCCCTAGGTTTCCCTTGGCTAGTGACCTCATTTGGATCATTGCACTTTATTCCAAGAAGATTTGACCATTGATCCTCTTCTCTTCCACAATTAGGTCAAGTCCCTCCTTGAGTGATCAATTCCACTTCCTCAACATAATTTTGGGTCCACTTGGTCTCGTGTGGTCTTGCAACCTAACAACTCCAATTCCACAAAGATCATGCAAAGACCAATTCTCCATAAGGATTTATAGGCCTAGGAATCATCTTTACAAGATATATTCCCAAACCCTAGCCTCAAGAATCCTTTTAGCCCTTCCTAGAGAGCCTACTACCTTGCTTCCTGAGAAGTAAGCCATACAATTGAGTCTCTCTTGTGAATAGGCCTTGGGAATCACTCCTTATCCTTTTATTGACCTATTCATCTAATGATTCCCCTTTATATCGGGTCTCCTCCCATCGGTGAAGTTTGTAAAGAGCAGGGATCATTAGCTGAGGTGATAGTGGGCTATTGCTCCATTGTTTCCCTTGACCTAGTAGTTGCCCTTTAGGATCCCCTCCTAGGACCCCTGCTAGTTTGGGCAGTAACAGTCACAAAAGAATATTGGTGATAAAACTCCCCTATTATTTAGAAAATCCAATTATGCAAGATTTGCATGTCACTTACACTAACCTTGTAGATGCCACGTTTGGTTCTTTGAATTCCATATATACTTATACATAATAGAAGAGTGTATTGAATGTGCAGTCAAGCAACAATCTCGTGTATAGGGAAGACATGCACTTCACATTAGTGTTCGTTGCCAATCTCTTTCCTCATCTCCACTACAAGCCAGATCTTCTCAACATCATTTCTTAAGCAAGCTTTTCATATTGCTCTAAAATGAAAAGCCCATGCCCAAAAATTATTTCAAAAACAAAACAAAAAAACCTTCATGTCAACTCATTAGCAACAATCACTAAAGATCTTCATACTTCTCTCTTCATTTTTTGTTCCTACTACTAGTGAGCAACATAATAACGAGCCCAACAAGAGATATAGGAATTATTGCACCTATTGTAAGAAACCTATCACTCAAATCATAAATGTCTTGTGTTGTAAGCAAAGAAGGCCAAAGCTCTATTTTATGAATCGCATCAAGGCTGATAGCAATGAGATAAATATACCAAATCCCATACCTTCAAATTCTTAAATAACTCTCATATCTAGGGACTGTTCTGCAAGCAATCAAGAAGTTCTCTAGTGATGGTTGTCAAATCAACACAAGTTTAATCAGTTGATCGCTGAAAATGCAGGTCAAGAGGACCGTGTTTCTTAGCATCTAGTTTGCAGATAACAACGTCCTACCACACCATATCCCAACCCGTACCACCTTGGATGGATCAAGGAAGCAAAGAAACCAACATTTGTCAATCATAAGTACTCAATATCTTTTGCCATAGATCCTTTTATATACACGATCGACTATGATTCCATGCGCCTATTGATCGTCGCAACATCATTCTTGATATTCCTTGCAGGTAAAATCACAACACAATCTACAATGGCTTCCACAAGGCCTATCAAAAGAATGATAAAGTATACCAACTTACCTCTGCCTCCCTTAATTCCTTGTCATTTGGAGGGACAGCTATCAAGAAAGTCAACCTCCATAAATTCAAGGATCTTTATTCTTCACCGGTGCTTACTCCTCCCAACCTGCAATAGCCTATAAAGACAAACACATATGAGATGGCTTTGCAGGGTTCACATTTCAACAAGGAGAGGCACTCTCAAGCACCTAGCAACATCTCAAATCTTCATCTATCCCATCCTGATTCAAACAATAATTCATTCATCCTTGCCTGCACAAGCAGCACCTATGAAGCAGACTTAACTAAAGCCTTCTGAATTCAACATTATTTGTGTAGTTCCTCCAGTTCATGTTTCACCTCAACCCAAAAGAATGGAAGCAATATCTCATTCACAAGTGCTTAAAAAACTACAGTAACTTCAGTTCTTCAGCAGGGAGGACACAATCAACCAGTGTCTACTCTAAGCCTCTTCAGCCTGACAGTATTTTGCACCTGATGCAAGCGCTCCACCTCCAGAAGATGTTCTTTTAATCCTAATATCAGCAGACACGAGTCCTCTGGCTGATCCTGAGCCCACAGCAGCCAGATTGGGGCTGACCACCAAGGATAAAGGCCCTCCTCCCAAAGTGCAAACAATCCCAGTAGCCGCATGATATGACTATATGCTCCAGCCAGTTATGAGAAGAGCATATGCTAGTAGTTTTTCTTAACATGTCAGAATCTGAATCAACAACTGCAAAAATCATGTGCAACATGGGTAAATCCTTCATTATGAATTTAATTAGACTGCCATTTACAGACACCTGAAAAAACTCAAATTTGATCCAAGTTGATAATATTAGAACCGTTTATAACCAAGTCTTTCCATCATCTCAGAGGTGACACTTAACAAGCCAGCCAGTGAAAGAAAATTTAATTAACACACTAAATTGGCTTGTAGCTGTTTCAAAAAGAGGTTAGAACAAATTTTGAATGAACAAAATAAATTTACATTTTCAATCTAAGAAGTAGCATCATGCATGTTTTGCTAGAAATATAAATGAAAGGAGAGGCCAAAGGATTACATTTGTGATGGTTGATCCAAGATGGTAATGCACCCCCACAAGAGTCAATTCATATTTATATTTCCTTATTTCATCTAAAAACCATTTCAATTTCTCACTTCTGATGCCAAATTTTGAGTTTTTTTTTCCACTTGCAACATAAGGGTGCACCTGTAAAGAAATGAGAAAATCAGTATGTCTACATATATATAAACTAACAAAAGTATTGAATTGAATATTGTTCTTTTTTGCTTAATATTTCAGCTTTAGCTTGCCTGAGGATCCACATCTGGATTGATGCGAAGTAGTACACGAATCTTGTCTCCTGCAATTCTTGCAGACATCACAAGAAGTTCTATATCAAACTCACTTTCTACATTCACCAATGCTCCTTTCTGTGCTGCCACAACCAGCTCACTTAAAACTTTCCCATTTCCGTTGAATACACACCTAGTCGTTCAAATAACAAATGAACACCACATTTCAGGAAACTAAGAACTCTTCAGAAAAACATCCATAGGTGAGCACAGCAATGCTCAATTGTAAATGTCAGTAGCATCGCCTGAACATTATTTTATTCTTTCATGCCATAATTGCAAGTAGTTATACAACCAACAAAGTTGTTCAAATAAATTTCACTTTCAAATAAGCTTCAACACCATTTGACAAAAACAATTAAAATATTTTTTTAATAGCAAAGCAAACTTGAGCAGAACTTCCTAAGTAGACAGATGTATATCATTTATCCTTTTGGCTTTTACTCCATCTTAGATTAGAACTGATTCCTAAACAAAATACCCTATATATTTTTCAAGAATGTGGCCTATGTCAAACTGTAACAACCCTTAATAAATTCTGAACTTTATAATATATGTATATATGTTAATTCTATAAAATATATCATTAAAACTTTATAATATGAATTTAAAGACTTTATAACATATAAATGGAAGGTTATAAACTATATCACTTAAAAACTGGTAAAATATAGATAAGGTGAATGTTATAAAATATAATCATTAAACCTTATGAAATTATAATGTAAACTTACAAAGGGTACCAGCGAACTTTTAAAGCAGAGCTGCCCGAACCAGCTGAGTAGTTATTGCAGAACGCAGATAAGAGTCGGAAAATATCTGAGGGCCTTCAATGCGTGGAAGGCGGTGGCTGCAAGTGGGAGGGCGGCCACCGCCAGGCCGGTAGATAAATAGCAGGGATTTGAACCGAGAGAAGGGGGGAAAAAAGAAGGGAGGAGCAGAAAGAACTTGGAGCACAGATTTCACCGGGAGTTAATTGTCCATTGGAAGAGCTTTAGTCTGCTTGAGGTTCTGGGCACGGAGGGACAGAGAACTTCTGTTGTGAAGTTTTCTGGATTGAGCAGCTAGGTTGCTCAATCTGGTTGGGTGGTATTGGTCTTCCGGAGACTAGATCAAAACAGCGAGGACAGCACCACCAGCATCAGCATCAGCAGCAGTTGAGGTAAGTACAAATTTAATGTCTTCAGGCTCTCTGTACTTCTGTACTTCAGATTCTAGTTAATATTTAATTATGGTCATTACACATGGTATCAGAGCCCAGTTTCAACCCTGGAGACCTTACAGGGCCTAGAAGTAATTAACGGTCTAGAAGTAATTAACGTTGTAACTTTGCAAAAAAAAAAACCCACCGAATAAATTTACGTTGCAGAGAGATTAGCTCCATATTGGAAATTTGCTTATTTTCCTTGTCTGAAGATGATCCTCTGAAGATGATGGTCATCGAAATTTGAGCGCTCTGTCTCAGTTACCTTCAAACCAGCGCTTGACAATAGAATAGCTTGACAGTAGAATAGATTAGTAGAGTAGGCATCAGTCTAGAATGCAAATATCAGAAAAGGGAGCTTAAGTATTAAAATAAAAGGGAAATGCAAACACAACATCAGCAATGCAAGTTGGTAGCCAAAGATATCTGCGCGCCCTGGTCCGAGTAGAGAGCTGGTACATGGCCCCTGTCGGTCATTAGGCTTCCAGTGTCGGAAGATTTTGAGATATGCAAGTGCATAAACAATCAAGATCATACCAAATGCTGCCAACAGCACAGGGGAATGAAACCACAGTGTTTCTACCTGCATCATTCCTTGATAAGGGTGATGAATAAAGAATACTTGAAATCAAGCTCGTACAGTAGAGAATACTAAAACTCCAAACCTGGCAAGACTTCACCAATTACTTCTCCATGCTGCAAGCTTTTCAGCCTTTCTTTTCTTTCATTATCTTTAAACTCCTCTGCCATCGACTGAAAATTTTCAGCACCGTGTTCCATTTGCGCTGTACGTTGATTAATACCCTGCAGCTTTATCTGGTTTTCTAGAAGCTTTTCCTTTGCTAGTTCATGAACCTTTGGCTCCTTTAATTAGGAATGACCATAAGCAGACTTTATGTCTTCAATTGTTCGACTTCTAGTTATATCTTCTTTGCCATTCCCCTTGATTGGTGTGTTAGCGGACTGGATATCTTTTGATCTTTTTATCCCTTTCAATTTTCTTCGAAATTTGCTGACCAAGCTGCGGTTGTTAGAGGTCCCACTACAGTGGTATTTGGAATTTTCATCACGGTCTTCTATATCAAGGTCATCAATATCCAGTTCTCTGTCATCTATATCCAATTCTCTGTTCGTTCCTCCTTCATGCAGCTGCAACTTTGCCTTGGCTTGCTGTTATGTGAAGAACATAACCGCAAATTCCCCGTTTTCGTTAGATTCCGACCCGACTGCTGCGAACTCTGGCTCCTTCACATCGATGCATTCTTCTGGTTCATATAATTGGCCATATGCCACGGATTGGATGACGCGTAAAGGCCAGACAGTATCAACCGGTGGGAGGAAAGCTGGGAGGCACGTAGGTCTCCTTTTCTGTCAACCTGTGGCCATCGAATAAATATTGTCGACGAATGGCAATAAATTATATTGCTATATATATACCTTAACATACAAAATTATATATCTGTATATATATAAAATTTGAGTGATGCCCAACATTCTAATCAAATTGCTTTCGATTTTAGCTTAAGGTAATATAAAATTTTAAAAATAAATTATTTCCACGCCATCGTTGGTAAACCGACTCTTCGCTGCACGTGAGGTTGACATGTTGAACAGTCTACAACTTACCAGGCTTTAACGAGATTGGATGTTAAAATCGACATTCATTTTTAAATTGACGACAGAATGCCCAGATACAAAGATACATCATATTATTAGTCATTGCCCGCTTCGGGGCTGCTGCGACTATATTTATTGTTTTTGCAATGCATAATAGTTTAATACGGAAACTAATGAATCTCTTTTCATTTTAATCAATGTTGAAATAACATACTTTTATTTTTTAACCCATCAACGAAATCATAATTTTCTTAATATCAAACTCAGATTTTATTATAATTATATATATTTTAATTTATAATTTCAAAAATATTATATAAAATGAACAATATTATTTTATAATAGTTTTTTTTATTCAGCTTTAACGAGATTGGATGTTGAACAGTCTACAACTTACCAGGCTTTACAATGGTCACTACATATAACATATAGTGGTAAAGCCTCCGCGCTATGTAATATATATCCAATAGACATAAACGCATAACCTTGCCAGAATCAATCGATACCACATGGCAACCACTCAGGCAGTCACAGCGCCGTGGCACCTAACCCCAGCGGCATCGCTTTTATTGTAACAGTACTGTGTTGGACCCGTCGACCCCCACGATGTTGTTCTTACTGTATTCCAGCGATGCTGACTCTGTGCCACCTATCCGTGCCACATATGCCACCTGCACGCTGTTCTACCTGCTTTGCCGTTTGTCGCATTACGAAAACTGAGCTCCATATATCATGGTATTATTCCAAATCCAATATATTAAAAAAAAAAAAATTAATTGTTGTTCAATATTAACCTAATATTGGAAATTTTATCGGTGCGTTCAAGATAATAATTTAAATTTCCATTTTTGCCCATTGTCTATCAGATGTCATAAAAGGCTTCACCCAATAACGTATCCAAAGCCTAGCTTCCCCATTTACATTGTTTTGTGTAGATCTGTACCCCTTAGGAGGGATCTGAGGTGTAACCTTCCTGATCTAGATCCATCACCAGGTCAACCTTTAATGTTATTCTTCTTTAATGTTTCTTTGTATATTTTATGTTGATTATTGGAAAAATGATCAACAATAACCTATAGTACAATTTGATTTTGATACATTAACATGTCTGTGCTTTTGTTTTAAAATAAGCAAACTAACTTTACAAAAGATGCTACATGTAGACAATGATCTATAGAATATAGTATTGTGGGTATTCTATGGTTCCACTTTCTAATAGATAATTAGATGACAGTGGAAGGGTGTTTATTTGAAGTATCTTGAAAGGGTATTTATATAATATATTTTTTATATTGGTGGCTCACATGAGTATATTGCCGAATTCCTAGAAAATAAGTGTGGATTTCTTTACTAATCAACTATTGAGACAATTTAGATGGAAGGCAAGTCTTCCATCGAATATACAAAATCAGTCAATAAATTTGGGATTTTTGCAATGACATGGACAGGATTGTCTATTTAGGATCATATAGCATTCACTTAAAAGGGAAATTATGACTTACGATGACATATAATAAATTTGAAATATTAAAAATATAATATATTTTATTAAGAGATAATAGCTTGAGTGAAAGTTTGGAGTTCGATTTTTCTTCACTATTGGTTTTATTTTCTAGAACGTATTAGTCTTTGTAGCCGTGGTAAACAAAAAAAAAACAAAAAAAAAAATTATACAAGTGAATCATTATAAGGAAGTTAAAATAATTTTTTGTTAGAAAAAAATCTTATAAACCTAAAATGGCAAAAATCTTTAAATATCTTACCCAAATTATATATGGAACAAAAAATCTTTAGATATTTTGTCCACAAAAATCTTTCCCAAATTTTATATATGTATCATTTATATTCGAACTGGAGCCTTTAAAGCATAATTAAAAATATTTAAATATTTAAGGGTGGTATACGAAAAAGGGGTTCATGGTTGTTGATTTATAAACATGAAAAATAAATAAAGGGGTGGGTACTATAAAGTACCGCTTTTTAATTCTTTAGTCATATCCCCATGCTGTTAATCAAACCCGTGACATCAAACATAGTATTAATATTATTAACCACAAGATCACAAATAAGCTAAGTCCCGTTCTTGGGGTTTAATGGTAACCACGTTACGTTGGTAATAAGCAGGATCTATTGTGTTGACACTTTAAAATGACACCGTAAGAGTTAAATACAAATATATAAAGAAAGGTAAGTGAACAGAAAGAAATATAAAAAGATTGAAGGAAAGAAAAGGACGCAGAATAAGAGTATAAATAAAGAGGAATTTTAACGGGGATGTTTAGAATCTATACTCTTCTGCATTATTCATTTTAGGATAGAATACCCTGCATAGGACAAGGAGGTCGCGAGACCATCCTCCCTGACCTCGGTACCAGTAAGATCCGCCTAGCGGGTAAAAATAGCAAAACTATACCCGTTTCTAAATGTAATGTCGCAAAGGAAAGTTACGTATTAAAATTCGGTCGTCTACCTCATAACTTTGATAAAATTTTATTATGTGTTCAGGAACCGTTGCAAATGGTGAAGACATACGAGTGACGACGACGTGATCAGGCGGCATCACCACCCGTAATGCCGCCGCCGTCGTCATCATCATCCCCAGCATCACCACCGAGACCTTCATCAACATCAACCGCCCCAGCGCCAGAGTTAACTGTAATAATGAACTCCTTGGAAGCCTTATTAGCAACATTAAAAGAAACCACTAAGGCTAAGACCAAGGAGGAATCTCCTCATTTGGCTACCAGTTCAGCGGCACCGAAGAATTTCGAGCCCAGAAGGTCGACAGAGGACATCTCTAGGGAGCTTCAAAAGATCAGACTCCCGGAATTCTCAGGAGGCCGAGCAGGTGAACGCGCTGAAGCGTGGTTGGAGGGAATGAACAGATGTTTTGGGTTAAAAGAATATTCGTCTTCGGCAAAGACAAAAATTGTCGTGTTTCAACTCAGGGAAAGTGCCTTGATTTGGTGGGGAAATCTGGAAAAACAGCTGCACCTTACATCAGATAGTATCCCTTGGGAACTGTTTGAGGAAAGGTTTCGCGCAAAGTATTTACCTCCGTACTTTCAGCAACAGCAAGCAAGAGCCTTTCACACATTAGTCCAGGGAAGTAAAACGGTGGAAGAGTACGAGATAAGGTTCATGGAACTGGTAAAATACATTCATTACTTAGACTCAGATGAACGCCAGGCTGAACGATTCATTTTTGGGTTAAACCCTCGCATCCGAGCCTTGGTAAGCATGTGGAAACCATCATCCGTGGCCGAGGCGGTTGAATGTGGCCGATATGCAGAAGAGCACCTTGGGATCAAAAGGGATGTGGGGCCAGCCGGGCCTGTCCAAACAGGGTTTCCAGGAAAGACTCCCCGGAACTTCTTCAGGGGGGGTAGCTCGAGGCCACCGTATGGTAACAGGTTTGCCTCGAGAAGTATAGGGGCGGGAGCTCCCATGGCAGTAAACACTATAGCCGCGGGATCATCAAACACCAGTCCCTGGGCATCTCAAAGGATCGCTAGCGGAGGGAGGAATTCGAGAGGAACCAATGCGAGAGGACGAAGCTCGTTCTCTAGAAGCTCACGTCCTGACTCGAGAGGATCGGCGCCAATTAATTGTTGGGGATGTGGGGGACCGCACTTTCAACGGGACTGCCCCGGAGCTTCATCCAATATATTGCATAGGGCTGGGAAAGAACCAAATTCAGACAACCGTGGTACCCATAGAATTCATGCAGTGGTCGACCGTGACCAAGCAGCACATCAATCCACGGTAGTGGAA
>APFE030421284.1:0-12729 GCA_000404065.3 Pinus taeda
TGACACATGATGAGGACGACATGATGTTGCAGTGGGCATGTAGCTTAAGATGGAGGGACCAACCTTCCACAATGGGAAGCAACATGTGGAGATTGTGACAGTGTGGTTGATGATCATGGATTGAGATGATTTCCGATATATGATATACCAATGGGGAGTATACCTTGGTATGGTGATCTTCGTGACAGATGGTTGCTGGGATGAGATATTGTCGAGGACGAAAATGACTTCCAGTGGGGGAGGATGTCAGGACCTGCGATTCGTGCGATGGGCAGGGCGACTCCACCATGCGAAGTGCGTGCGAAGCATGAAACAAAATGAACGTTGGGCAAGTTTATAAGGTGTTGGGTGAGTTGAGGGGGCGATCCCATGAGTTGGGCGGGCCGACCATCCTCCGGGCAAGACAACACATTATGAACGAGTCAGCCAGGCATTTAGTGTGGGTCGGTCGGGTGACACAACCCGCCACCCGCCCGTATATATTGGAGGACATTTGGAGGCAAACGACCATCAATCATTTGATCAACAAGTTCGAACAAGGAGTTCTGAAGTGCGTGGATGAGCCCGCATGACGGGCAGAACTCGGGTGAGAACTCGTTCAGAAAAGTCGTTCGGACAGTCGTTTGGGAAAATCGTTCGGGAAACACGTTCGAACAGTCGTTCAGGAAAGTCGTTCGGGAAACTCGTTCGGACAGTCGTTCAGAAAACTCGTTCGGGCAGTCGTTCGGAAAAGTCATACAGGAAAGTCATTCAGAAAAGTCGTTCAGGTAGGTTGTTCGAACAGTCGTTCGGGCAGGTCGTTCAGGCGGGTCGTTCGGACAATCGTTCAGGAAAATCGTTTGGACGGTCGTTCGGGAAACTCGTTCGGACAGTCGTTCAAGAAAGTCGTTTGAGAAACTTGTTCAGACAGTCGTTCAGAAAACTCGTTCGGGTAGTCATTCGGAAAATTCATTCAGGAAAGTCGTTCAGAAAAGTCGTTCAGGCAGGTCGTTCGTGCAGGTCGTTCAGGCAAGTCGTTCGAATAGTCGTTCGGGCAGGTCATTCAGACAAGTCGTTCGGACTTGTCGTTTGGGCAGGTCGTTCGAGAGGTCGTTTAGGCAGGTCATTTGGGAGGTCGTTCGGGCGACTCGGGCGAGGTCGTGTGGCGACCCGGGTGAGGTCGTTCGGGTGACCCGGGCAAGGTCATGTGGCGACCCGGGTGAGGTCGTTCAGGCGAACCGGGTGAAGTCATGTGGCGACCCGGGTGAAGTCGTGCAGCGACTTGGGTGAAGTTGAACGGGTGAATGGTGGGCGTGCGGACAGGCAGCCGGGTGAGGGCGCGCCGTGCACGACGAAATCGTGAAGTGTTGAGATTGTGAACGGAGGTGTGTCTCGATTGGAGGCGCCCGTGTGTGGCGACTTGGAGGCGCACCCGAGTTGGGCAAACGACACGATGGTGCAACGAGGTGAACGAAGGGTTGGTGAGTCGGGCGGCGACCGTGCGGAGGTGCCAATGAGCTGGGCAACCGAGTTTGCCGATGTTGTGAAAAATTGGCTAAGTGTAAATTTGGGGTTTCCCAAGATTTAACTTGTGCATTGTAAAAACGAAAGATTGTATAATATATTGTTTGGCAGACTCATATTGCAGGGAGTTGCCCCTCCCTTTATACTGTTGCATTTCTCTTATATAATGTTGTGGATAATGAATGTGTATGGGTGTTCATTGGTATAAAGGATAACATAATAATACTTGGTTGAGAATCACAAACTAAGTAGGTGAAAGTAAATTAATGCATAGTCCATGTGCACGAGTATTGTTAAAAGGAAAGTGTTCGGTGGTGCTGCACCTTGCCGGCACGATTGAAAGACCACCGTAGGCTTGGGGGCGTGACAGTGGGGGTGTCATCCTCGACTCGGGCACTACCCTCACCTAACTCCAGACGGCTGCCTACGTAGCAATGAGGGACACTTTCATTGTAGGTACCCAACATCTTCCCTGAGCCGAGGGGACCTCCCTCTTCGACACCTGCTACGATCTGTCGGACCAACATTCTGTCATGGTTCTCGGAGTGGACTTCCACTTCTCCAACAGGAAGACTTTATGTCTCCCGGCTAACAATTATGTGGTTCCAGTAGATAACATGGGTACTCATTGCTTTGCCTTTGTGCCCACTGACTCTGGTTTCTCTATCATGGGGAATATTCAGCAGCAGCATATTGGGGTTTCCTATGATACTTACAATGGTCGAATTGGCTTCGCCCTCGATCATTGCTGATGCGGAATATTCTATTGTTGCTTATGTATATTATGGTCTATTTCCAAGGGAATTATAAATAAAATGGTCAACCTTGTAGAATCAGTGAATGGTAGAATTTGAAATATTTTAGATATTTGATCGATAGTATTAGCTGCTATTTATCATATTTCAAAAAATATTATTCCAAAGTCTACATTTAGACCATCTATCTCCGAAAATCCATATGAGATTATGGAGGTTTGCTATATGTAATTTTTACTGTGTTTTAATGTGAAATTATTACTATAGGTTTGTTACGGCAAGAATCTGATTATTAAAATACCATTTATTGACTATATTTAGATTGATTTTTGAAGAGTTTATTAGATTTTTATTTGGTTTAAAAAATTAAAATTTTGAACTTTTTATTAACAAGAAATGTTATTATAATATAAAAATATTTTAATTATTAATAAAATAATATATATCAATAATTTAAGGATTTATTAAATTAATTATATATGTTAATAATTATGTTTGGTATTCTGCTGTTATTTATTGGATTTCAAAAAATATTCTAAAGTTTGTAATTTTGATTATTTATATTTAAAAATTTATATGAGACTATGGAGATTTGCTATATGTAATCATTTTATTGTATGTATGTTTTAATGTGAAAGTATTATTATATGTTTGTTATAGTAGGAGTTTGGTTATTAGATTACAATTTAATGATTACATTTGAATTGATTTTTGAAGAGATTATTAGGCTTTTATTTGGTTTATATATATAATTTATGATTTAAGGGAGTTGGTTTAGGGGAGTGAGATATTGTTAAAGGAAACATCTATTTTGTTTTATTACAATAAGATTATATATTTTTATGAAAATTTAGATATTATCAACAAAATTGTTACTAATATCTATTAAAATTTAGAAATTTCATATACCTTGAGTAAAGACATAAACATTTAGTTAACATTTTAAAATTTTTAAAATTCTGTCATCTTAAGAATGGTGTAGTATTTAAGACTATGTGGGAGATTTTGTCTTTTCTACATTTATAAAAACACTAGCTCAAAGACCTCAACTTACTCTTGAGATTTAAAAAATTATATTCAACCTTGACTCTCCTTATTTGAGATTTCAATTTGTAACAACATTAACATTTCATGTTGTAGTTTGATCGAACTTGATATTGCTCATAATGATCAATATGATATGGAATTGGTAAAATATAATTTTATTCGTTGGATGACAAGACACTCAAAGATGAATAGCCTTACAAATTATTAAAAAGTTTTTATTGGGCAGTTAGTGCAAGACTTTATGAGTAATGTGCTTTTGATTGGTGTATAAAATTTATGACTGATGTGTTTTTGGTTGATGTATAAAATTTCAAATTTTTTTTGTTTTTTTCTATTTCTTTTTTAATTCGATTAGTGAAACATCTCATTGGGATTGAACTTTTAATTACATTGATACACAAAGAATTGTCAATATGTTTTTTTGTCAATTGTGCTACCACCTACAGACTGTTGGCCGGATAAATCGTTCTTGCGGACAAGGCCGATCTCCCTAGTATCTAATATCTAGCAACAAAGAGAATAAGCAAACCTATTTCTCTCTAAACATGTTTCAATTCAATAATGAATACTATGAAGTGTAAAAGACCCTACCTCGGTCCAATGCTTGTTTGAGGTAGTTTTATCCCAATAGCTTCAAGCAGTTCCCGTTCAATAACCTGCATACACAAACAAGCACACATCAAAGCATACCTGCATATAACAAAACATGTTCATTATGAAGATCAAGGAGCTCATAAAACAAACCATTAAAGACAGTTCATTGAGAAAAATAAACTTGATTGTATTAACTTAATGAATAAAAGAACTTTACAACCTTTGCCTTGATGTTGCACAAGTCCTTTCCAGGGTCCAGCAGGGCTCTCCTCTACTTTGACAAGCCTCACTCACTTCCCAAATGACATGAAAGGTAGGTGATCTCTCCTCTCACAAGCTCAAAAAGGAAGCCTAGTTTTCAGCAGCATTTACCCTCAAGAATCTTCAGCTTTCAACCTTTTCTACAACCAGCCTAATGCATGAATTTATAGTGCAAATGGAGGAAGTTGTAGGTCCACCATTGAAGGGATAAGTTCCTCCTTCAATGGGATAGGCACCTCATATCATGGAGTTATCTCCCTTAGTTATGGAATGGATGAACTAAGGTGGAGTGGACTTGCCAGCGTAATATTCCTTCTAGAAGTGTCTAGAAGTGACCCAAGATAAGTTTTTAAGAATGAACTCACGCCTTTTTAACTTTTACAGGGGTTCACACCCATCACTAAATATACAGAGCGGTCAGGTTCACAAGAAACATGACCATTAGGTGCGGCACTGCAGGCAATACTAGGAGAAAGTACGAAACCAAGGTTTGAGACATTTTTAAGGTCTTTCTCCCATTTTCAAGGCTTGATATGAAGAGCTGAGGTTTAAGACTTGCAAAAGAGGGATGTATGAGTATTGATGGACTCACACAAACTGTAGAATGTCATGGTGACAATTTTTTTTGTAATAGATTGCCCTCTAAAGTGTGAAGTCTGTAGTAGATGAGGATGGTTTTTTGATCATCTAAGAAGAGTGAAGGACTTTATCATTTCAAGGATCTTCCTGTGGATACCCCGGTCGAACCTGTAAAAACATTCAATGCAAAATATATATATGTGAACATATCATCGCTAAGGTAGGCATTCCCATACTCAGATCAAAACTGACTAAGAACTATCTAAAAACTGCTCTGTTACAGGAATGATTTTGGATTACATCACAAGTAGGAACACATGGACACAGTATGGACACAACCATCTTGTTTATGAATATTCCACTATAGAAACTAGAGCCTGAATGGATGTGTCGAAGTCAAACATGGGAGAAACCACTTGATTACCAGTGAATGATGTAAACTGTTAACAAGTGTGAGAGGAACCACCAGTAATGTCAATGGCCCTCAAAGTACCCAGTACAATCCATGAGATGTGAATGAATGAGTCGATGTCGAACATGTCACGAAATTCGTTGATCGAAGGTCAATGATGCAACCTGTCGTCAAAGGCGAGAAACCTGCCATTGAGGTATGCAGATTCCAAGGTACTGAAGATTTCTAGATCATATTTCTAGATAATGAGTTGGAGTCGATAGAAAGCGATCCGTCATGGACAAGTCCATAACACGAAATCATAGATCAAATCTGAAGAAATATAACTAGCAAGAACTTAACTTAGGGATGGTCAATGATGGATGACAAATATTTTGCAGGTGAATGGTTTATTTACGCAGACCTCTTGAACACGTAACGACACAGCAGATGGCTTGGTGACAGTTGACCCAAAGTTAATACCCGGAAATCGGTTGAAGACTTTCAAAGTGGTTTGATTAGCTGTTAGGTAAAGGATTTCCCAACCCAGGTGGATAAAAGTGTTGTGTTCAAGAGTGATGGAAAGTTTTTTCAAACACAGAGTACAACAAACGGGTTCATTTTTCTCATTTTCCCCCATCATTTCTGGCAATTACCTCTTTATTTTTGACAAGCTTGAGGAGGATAACATTTGCTTGGTTATAAGCTCATCGTTCGGATGAGTCCAACTTAGTTTAGATTCGAACCCTAAGAAGGAGTGGTCCGCTCCTGTTTGTAATTGAACAGGTCCTTTACTGTGAAATTTTAACGAGTCCAGTATAGGAGAAACTCGGTGTTTTTCAATTTTAGGGAGTCAGAAAAAACTTAAGAAAACTCCATGGTTGTCCTTTTTCATAAATTTGTGTCTCCCAAGGCCGAAAAAGTATAAAATAATACTTGAGAGAACCACTTGACCATTACGATCAAGGAGTACTTTTCATAGCCTTCAATCTGAAAAACTAAAAAAGTGATCGAAAACACGTCGTTTTATTACCAATATCGAACTTGAAACGAAAAAAGTCTGGCAATCTTTTCATGTTTACACGGTCAGAAAAGAGTTGTAAGTGGACCGTCCTTTTAATTCCATTTTAACGAGTCTAAAAAGAAAAACTTGGCAATCTTTTCATATTTTACAGGTCAGAAAAGAGCTTAAAGAGGACTCTTATGTTTTTTTTTTTTTGTTGAAAATGATCAATTCTCCCTGAATTCCCAAAATTCTGCACAAAAACTGCAAACATTACTCATACCTGTTTAAAATTAATAAAAATGCATCAAAAGTGACCTTTTTAAACTGAAAAATAAACAAATTAAAAATTAATTTATTCAAAAAATCTTATAAAAAGGGCTTTTGCAAGTTCATTTTTATCGTTTGACTTTGGAGTAAAAAGTAAGAGCTTTTGGCAAGAAAACTTCCTGTGAAGATTGCAGAAAATTCGACCGCTGGAATCGAGAACCGTCCTCTCCAGGTAATCCACATCATCCCTAACTTGCATTTCATCTGTTTCATTTTCATTTTTAGGGCTTTAAAGTTCATTTTTTAAGGAAAATTTTGGTTAAAAATCACTCGCGATGGTTGCGCGGGTGTACCATGTGTACCCCGACTTTTTCGTACAAAATAAAAAGTCAGGGTCTCGCACCTGCCCTTAAGGACAAGTGCGAACCTACGTAATGTCCCTAACCCAGTGGGTGCGGACCCCACGAAACGCGTTTTGAAACCGTATCTATTTTCATTTCCGCCCAAATGTTTTGAAATTACAAAATTCTAATCTGCCTATTTTACGATGCAAATACACAAGATGCTTGTTTGGCGGGAAAGAGAACACAAAGATGTGGATCAAGCCATATTACTCCATCCACCTTCAATACAGGCTTGAAGAGCATGCAGACTATTGAAATTTTGGGCCATACCTGGCATGAGGGCACATGTAGACTTTCTACAATGGCTGGTAGACAGGTGGAGCATGCAGAACCAGTGTTTCATAATTGGTGGCCACTGGCTCGAAATCGAACTAGAGGACATTTATTTTCTAACTGGTTTTCCGAAGAGAGGCAAAGGATTATCTCTATTCGGATCTAGGCCAGGTGGCCAGTCTGTTGCTAGTCTCCGACTAGAGTTTTGCAATGTCCAAACTGCGGACAAACAGATAGATGTTAAGACCATCATTCGTCCTGAACTTAAAGTGATCGCATTTACTGTCACCAGATTGTGCAGGAGCACAACATTGCATCTAGCTACCGGTTCCCAAATGCACATGGTAGTAGACTGCTTCCGAGGCACCATCTTCAACTGGTGCAATGCTATGTTGGCCAATGTGAAAGGCCAACTGACTAGGGCAAAGAATCGAAAACTAAAGAACTTTGGATATGGTTACTTAGTTGTGAGCTTTGGCCTAGAGAGGGTATCTATGTTAGTTCCACAGCAACTCACCGTTGAGGTTGGACTTCCCCGAGATCCTAGGATTATCCGCTGGGTTGCAGTCATGGCCTGTCATCCTCAAGAGGGCACCGAGGTTGTTTGATTCTCACCTGAGTATTTTCGTTGGTTGGGAAACCAACTTTTCATGATACAGGACTTTCCATATGCTGGGATGGATTATCGTGGTGATCCAGACATGGCTCTTCCACCAGAAGAGCAATGGGATGATACAGGTAAAATTATTTTCAACATTTTCAAAATAAAAAAAAAAAATTGTTTTTAAATCGTCCAAAAACTGATAGTAAAAAGTTTTAAATGCAGATGTGGGTCCACGGCGACCAACCACTCTCCCGCCCTATGAGAGAAGACACCCAGCTACTGCAGCACCGACCCCATAGGACCAATCATCAGAGACCTTGGCCAAATTGGAGAGTCATCTAGAGCGCTTGATAGTAGATATTCCAAAGACTAGTATAGATGATATTCCTCTTAGGCTTCAGTGCTATGTGATTGGGGTCCCAAGACCTTTTAGGAGGTTCCTTTGTAGGGTAGCCCGAGTAGTGGTTTCTTATCGTGATCATCATCAGGGATAGGATGATTGCCTTTGTAGACTTCATATGACATTTATATCTTTTCGTGCTATCACTTTTTGCCGATCATAAGGTGTTTTTCAACCTATGATCGAAGACGATGTATATTTGACACACTTCTATACTATGATATATCACTATTACTAGCTATCTTGTATAACATGTTTATGGAATGCTTTTAAATTTACTGTCTTGATTATTGCAAATGTCTATTTAAAATTTGAGAAGCAACCGCATCTGCTAATGTGTTTAAATATCTTGGAATATGTTGATATTCAATGTAGTCAAATTCACGTTCTAAGAGACAAACTCTAAAAAATAATCTTAATAAAACTGGATTTCTAATGGCATAAACCCTGTTAAGCTGTAATACAACGAGTTCAAAATCTAACCTTACAATCAAACTCCGAATCCCAAATGAGATGGATTCAGATAATAACTCAATCACTGCACTATATTCTGCAATGTTATTTGTTGTTTGACCAAGGCTTACCCCATGCATAGATACTAACTCGTTAGAGGGTGAATAGATAACCCAAGCTACGGAAGAAATATTTCGTGTACTACGACAAGCACCATCAGCAAAACCAATGTATGTTTGAGAAGACGCCGACATTTGCAATATCAAGAGTAAAGCCAAGATAAGCAGGAATAACGATAAAACACTCTCTAAACTAGACACACTTTCTAATCTAACACACACCAACTAGAAAGAAATCTATTCTAATAAGAATCTCCACACCAAACTCTAAGCATAATATATTTTCAGGTAAAGCCCATTTCTGGGTCTACCTAAAGAGACACCGTCAAAATCTACTAATTCATAGGCCCCTTTGTCCAGCTTTTGCTTAACAATAAAAGGACCATGCCACATGGGTACGAATTTTCTAGCCCATAGCTTATCGTTTGCTTGATCGTATAATAACACTAGGTCTCCTTCCGAAAAATTATGAGGTGTAACATTTCGATCATACTGAGCTTTTATCCTTTTTGCGTGAGTCTCGATTGCTAATGCAGCATCACGTCGATTCTCATCTAATTGAGCTAAGTATAACAAACGTTTTTCCTCTTCGGCAGTGGCTGGAAGTAATTCTATGGCTATTTGCAATGACAGAATTTCACATTCAATGGGTAACATGGCTTCCAACCCGTAAACAAGCTGAAAAGGAGTGAAACCTGTTGATGTTTTGACTGAGGTGCGGTACACCCAAAGCGCTAAAAATAACATGTTATGCCAATTCGACCGATGAATACCAATGATTCGTCGGATCATGGTGACTAGAACTTTGTTGATTGCCTCAACCGGACCATTAGCCTGTGGGTAATATGGAGAAGAGCTATCGTGACGCAGGCCAAGTTGATCTGCTAGCTCAGTCATCATGATATTTTGGAAATGGCTCCCATGATTAGTGATAATCACTGGAGGAACACTGAACCTAGCAATTATATGATTGAAAACAAAAATAGCAGCAGTTTTTCCGTCTGCCGAAAATGTAGGCATCGCCTCGGCCCACTTGGTAAAATATCTATCGTAAAGATGATATATGCATGCCCCCTGGCCAAGTGAGGGTTACATGTAATAAAATCGATACCCCATTTTGCGAAAGGACCAACGGAAATTATAGGGTGGAGAGGAGCAGGTGGAGCATGCATCTTTCGATCAAAAATTTGGCAATTGTGGCATTTCTAGACTGCATTGATACAATCTTTAAATAAGGATGGCCAGAAATAACCAGTGCGCAATATCTTTTGGGTTGTGGCATACCCAGACATATGACCTCCACACGCTCCAGAGTGACAGTAATTTAGAACCTTTTCGGCTTCCTCATGAGTTAGACAACGACGGAAACAGAATCCACTCCATGACGATAGAGTGTATCTCCAATAATTTTGTATTGTTGGGATTGGAAACGTATTTTCCTTCATTGAGATCGTGAAATTTCAGGCCGAAAATATTGCGTTTGGAGATAGATGATTATATCCCCATACCATGGATCAAGAGTACTGATAAGAAACAAAGATTCATCCGCAAGGGATTCTTCTGCCACAGTTTCGGTATCAGCATGCGGGAAGTCACACATTAACTCTGTGAAAACCAAAGACTTCTTTGACTTGGATTTTTCAAATTGCAGGTCAAATTCCTGCAAGATAACTATCCATTTGGAATACTTGCCCCCTAGCAATTTTTTAGTCCAAATATACGTCATAGCGTTACAGTCAGAAAGTACTGTGGTTTTGCGTAGTAGAATGTAGTGACGAAATCGCTGGACAACTTGAACAGCTGCCAGGGCCAATTTCTCCACATGTGAATATTTAAGCTCGGTTGGATTCAAAGTTCGACTAAGATAGTAAATCACATGTTCAGCGTTGAATTCATCTTCCTGAACTAAAACCATTCCAATGGTGGAATGAGAAGTGGCGAGGTACAAAAAGTAATCCTGGTTGTAGTTGGGAGGATGCAATAACGGTGCATGGGTCAACCCGTGTTTAAGTGCATCAAAAGATTTCTGAGCTATCTCATGTAGAAATTTGGAATAATATGACACTTATTCATAGAGATTATCTTGATTATACACTATTTTTGGAATGCATGCATAATACATAACCTCCTCTACGTTGATCATCAATTTAGCAGTATCAAGAAACATTCGCATCTGCACATTGAAGCATCAATCACACATATCAACACAGTATGTAATCGGGGAAAGAATAATGCTGAAAACCCCCAAATATCTATATATTATATTGATTGAGAACATGTAACAATACACAGTACAATACTCCTCACAAGTACTTAGTACTATCTCCACCTGTTACACACAAACTAGCTCAGATCTGAATCAATCACAGGTTAAAATCTCTTCCGTTGCTTGCCTGCCTCCACTACGCAATCCTGCATGAGAATAGATGATAATGGCTGATCCAAACTCATTCCCTTGGTTGTACCACACAATCCTCATTGGAAATACTCAATCCATTGATTGTGCAAATATCATGCACCACTATAGCCACAACTGACAACTGTCTTACCCTTTCACTCACCTCTAACACTTGTCTCCATTGAACTGTCCATGCACTGAGTTAACTAATGTATTATTTAGTTGATTTATGAGTTAATCATTAGTGAATTAATTAATAATTAATTCACACCACTCATCACTAGTGTATTTGTTAGTTAGACTAAATACAACTAGTTCAACTAAGTCAAACTGAACACAACTCCATCAACTCCTCATTCAACTCCACCAAACTCAATCACTTGAGTTCTAACTAAAGTCCATCATGCAATAGCTCAACTAACCCATAAGAAAAGCGTATTTCCTTCTGGCAGTTGCAAGTGCCACATCTCTAGCTCGAACTGAAGTGCTCCAAGAGGATAAGATAATGTTTATAGTCCAAATATTATTAAGAGCTAATAATATTTGACTGTTCTATTTTTAGCCTGGTAGTCTAAAAATAGACTCCGCCCATATGTCTAAAAATAGAAGTCCATCTATTTTTACCAACATGACCAATCATCCATAAATAGCATCCTGTAACTCATAAACCATGATCCATATGTCTAAAAATAGACTTTGCACCAAAAAGAGCCTACGGGCACACTTAGTGAAGGCGACTTCTTTTCACTAAGATCCATCATCTTGTTTCATTTTCAACACTCCCTCTCAACAAGATATGGATTATCTGCAACCCCTATCCTGTAACTCTGGAATGTTCTTCTTGCAACACATCTACCCGGTCCACTTGCTCCAACAACACTTGGAACAAAAACACTCCCAACTGACCCCTCTGTTGGGCTAGGAAAACTCTGATGCTAAAGCTCTACCTGCTGATGACAAGTGCTCCCTCTCTGACATATGTGCTACTACAACATCTCCATGCATCTCGCACTATTGCACACCTCTCTGTGCCACCTAGCACTATGCAAAACACTTGTGCCTCTCGCATTGCTGCAACCTGCTAGCTATGCACTGTCCTGGGATTCCCTACACTGACGCTCTCTCTGCCACTCCATCCGCATCTGTCTCTACCCAATCATTCAGTTCCTGCTACTCCACATTGGGGCTCTTGTAGCAAGGTATCATCCAAGAGGTTGGGTACCTCAAGGATCATGCCCCTCCTCCTTGGGACGATCACTCTATATTGCCCCACCTCCTACCTAGAGGTATGGCTGCATGTGATCCCTCAACCCACCTGGCTTGAATTTTCCCCCTACTGGAGGTCTCTGCATGAGTAGATGTCTCTACTTGATCTCCACTTAGCTTCCCCTGTTGTAGTTGCTCCACAACCTCTTGAAGTTGCTGCACTAATCGTGGCTCCTCCACCATTGTCTGAGACTTCTTCTGCCTCTACATGTTGAGAGGTAATATACCCTCCCTCTCAACCACCATGTCTCCATCAGTTTCCTTGCTGCTCAAGGCTTTGCATGCAGCTTGAACCTCAAGAGCATACAAGTTCTTGACCTGTGAACCAATATACTTCACCTGTCTAGTGATGATGTGTCTAAGGAAAACCTTTCCCTTACTAAAGACTACATCATAGCCTCTGTCTTCC
>APFE030421284.1:13584-43090 GCA_000404065.3 Pinus taeda
TCCTCATCATCGACAGTCACCCCCACACTTCCCAGCTCATCCCGGCATTGGGTGAACTTCGTGAGATACTTGGGCATATTGTCTCCTTTCTCACACTTAATGTTTCTGAGTTTATCCTTGAGCGCCATTCCACCAGTTCAAAACTAAACCGCTTCTGATCTAAAATTCGTGAGAACAAAGTATTTCTTATACAGAGATTGACTATATGGGCATTTACCGGATATCTCACCTTCCAAAAGAAGGATGAATCCAGTGGCTACCTGGCCCAATTACAGACTCTGCCTGGAGAAATAAAATGTAAACACTTTCTGAATAATAGATCTGATGATCAACTCTGCTCTGATATCCTGTAGAACTTTTTCTACAAATCAACCAGCTCTGATACCATGTAGAAATTTGGAATAATATGACACTTATTCACAAAGATTATCCTGATTATACACTATTTTCAGAATGCATGCATAATACATAACCTCCTCTCTGTTGATCATCAATTTCGCAGTATCAAGAAACATTCGCATGCGCACATTGAAGCATCAATCACACATATCAACATAGTATGTACCCGGGGAAAGCATAAAATTGAAAACCCCCAACTATTTGTATATTACATTGATTAAGAACATGAACAATACACAATACAATACTCCTCGCAAGTACTCAGTACTATCTCCACCTGTTACACACAAACTAGCTCAGATCTGAATCAATCACAGGCTCAAATCTCCTCCGCTGCTTGCTTGCCTCCACTGCGAAATCCTGCATGAGAATAGATGAGAATGGCTGATCCAAACTCGTATTTCCCTTTTGTTGCACTATGCAATCCTCATTGGCAATCTCAATCCACTGATTGTGCAAATCTCATGCACAACTATAGTCACAACTGACAGCTGTCTTGGCCTTTCACTCACCTCTAACACTTGTCTCCACTGAACTGTCCATGCACTGAGTTAACTGATGTATTCTTTAGTTGATTTATGAGTTAATAATTAGTGAATTAATTAATAATTAATTCACACCACTCTTCACTAGTGTATTTGTCAGTTAGACTAAATACAACTAGTTCAACTAAGTCAAACTGAACACAACTCCATCAACTCCTCAATCAACTCCACCAAACTCAATCACTTGAGTTCTAACTGAAGTCCATCATGAAATAGCTCAACTAACCCATCGGAAAAGCGTATTTCCTTCTGGCAGTTGCATGTGCCACATCCATAGCTCGAACTGAAGTGCTCCAAGAGCATAAGATAATGTTTATAGTCCAAATATTATTAAGAGCTAATAATATTCGATTGTTCTATTTTTAGCCTGGCAGTCTAAAAATAGACTCCGCCCATATGTCTATAAATAGAAGTCCATCTATTTTTACCAACATGACCAATCATCCATAAAATATAATCCTACAACTCAAAGACCATGATCCATATGTCTAAAAATAGGCACAGTCTAAAAATAGACTTTGCGCCAAAAATAGCCTGCGGGCACACTTAGTGAAGGCGACTTCTTTTCACTAAGATCCATCATCTTGTTGCATTTTCAACATCTCATCCCAAAAGAATGGAGTATTCTACTTCAACAACCTAGTAAAACCTTTCGTTATCTCGGCGTAGTTAGGAATGAATCGACGTAAAAAGTTTGCTTTCCCCTTCAAACTTTGGAGTTGGTGAAGAGTCGAAGGTGGAGGTAATTTAACAATGGATTCAACCTTCGAGGGATCGACACGAATGCCGGCTTTGGAAACAACAAATCCCAGTAAGAGACCCGTTTCTATACAGAAAACACATTTGTGTGGATTCAACCTAGTTAGATAATTCCTACATCTCATAAAGATGACTTGTAAATGAGTGAGATGATCGGCTCTACGTAATGAATGAGTAGGTAAATCATCGAGATAAGGCTGCACAATGTGCTTGATGTCGTGAAATGCATAAAACATAGCCCATTAAAAAGTTGCTCCAACATTCTTCAACCGAAAAGGTAATTTGCAATAAGTAAAGGTCCCCCATGGACAAATGAAAGCTGTTTTTGGTTTATCAGCAGGGAGTATGTTAATTTGATTGTAACCAGAAAATCCATCCATAAAGGAGAACATTTCACTGCCAGCACAATCATCAATTATTTGATCGATATAGGGAGTTGGATAATTGTCTTTAGGACAAGATCGATTAATATCCCTATAGTCAACACATATTTTTATCGTTCCTTACTTTTTGTTAACAGGAACAATATTCGATACCCAATCCGTTAAAGGAATCGGATATATGAAACCTGCTCGAAGTAATTTTTCAACTTCATCTTTAATAGCAGCATCTTTTCTTGGATGTATCTGACGCAAACGTTGCCAGACGGGTTTAGCATCCGGGTAAGTTTTGATTTCATGGACAACAATTGATGGATCGATTCCTAGCATTTCTTCATATGACCAGGCAAACATGTCACGGAATTCTTGAAATAGGGCTTTATAAGTTTGGATTTCCTCGTCCGTACAAGAAGCACCTATATGAATGTTTTCAATAATTCCAGGTTTCACTAAAATGTCAATAGGAATCGTTCGAGAAATGTTTCTCAAATTCAACTCAGAATTAGGATGTTGCAATGGATTCTGTGGTTCCTTGACATAATCAATGGTAAAAATAGATGAGAAATCATTTTCAAAATGATCAAGCTCAGGTAAAAACAAAGATCGATGATGAAGATCTTCCCATGGTAAATCATCAATAGAGAAAATCTCACGGATCTATTCATCAGTATGAACAGGTTCAGGAAAGGTTGTTGAATCTGAGGTTGAGATTGAAAGTGACTCCCCATGGACCACATTCATTGGATCAATTTCGGTTGAACTAGAGTCGGAAAACGATTGTACCGCCTGATACGCAACTTCAAAGGGACTCAAGGGCATGGCATCACCAAATGAGTCCACGTCGGAATCGAAAGGAATGATCCAAGGATCATCAAGAACAATAGTGTCCGATGAAATCATATGAATGGTTGCAAAAGGAGGCGATACGTTCAGAGGAGAAAAGGAAAAAGTTCCTAGTAAACTAGAATCTTTAACTAATCCCACCGCAACATCCTTATAAGGGATAGTTGTTTTACCGACATGTTGGATACTCTTAGAGGAGGCTGGGTCGGATGAAAAATAATTCAACTAATCTATTGTAATGATCTTTCCATTATGAGGGAATTTAATATGCCGAAAGACTAATGAAACAACAACAGTCATAGCGTAGACCAACTACGACCGAAAAGAAGGTTGTAATCTAGAGGGGCATCAACCACTACCACATCTAGATTAACAGTTTTTCCTTCTACCCCTATAGGTAAATCCTACAGAATGCCATAAGGATGAAACCCTTGGCGGTCAAAAGCCTTCAAAATCGTCGGGGATTGGTTAAGTGTCGGAGAACCAAGCGATTTCCAACACGAAATCGACATAATACACGTTGAAGCTCCCTCATCAATCACAATCTGAAAGCAAGGCCTGTTTTTGACTAACACTGGGATCTGGAAAGCCATTTGATGAGGTAAGCAAGGTGTACTTTTTTCTAAATCGAAGATTATAAGATTGGAATCCTGAACATAAACAGCTCTTATAGTAGACAAACGCAATTTACGTTGTGTTGGACATGATTGCAGCACCTCCAAAGCCGACATTGCTAAAGGGGATATAGCTAAATTTTCAACAATGTTATAGTTTTGAGCAGCTCTCGCATGTGGATTGAAAGCTGACTTCCGAAGTATACCTTTAGCACGCGGTTTGATTACTAATTTTGGATTAGGTTTCTTGATTTGTAGCGGATCGGAACTGGGAGGAGTTGAAGTTGATGGGTTGGAACTAGAAGATTCTGGTTCCTTACCACTAACAGGATTCTTACTTCCATAGTCTTGCAATCGCGTCGTAATCCTGACATGGGACATCATCATAATTGGTTCCTCTGAGGCATTCGAGGAAGAACCTATCATCTTACTATCTTGACTAGGAAAAGGATCCTTCAAGACAGTAGGCATTTGAGAACCTTTGACGATTTTCGAAACCTCAGTTCGATGTGGACAATCTCTTGTAAAGTGCTCCTCATCACAGATGAGACAAGGATAGTGAGGTTTACGTTTCTCGTTAGCAGATTCAGTTTTTTCTAGTTTCTCTTTTGCATTTTGTTTATTTTTTTTCTTCCCTTTATTTTTACCATCAGATTTGGATTTGGCTGTAGAATATTCTACAACATGAATATCGGTAGGAACTTTAGCAAAAGCTTCTCCTGTCGGGGAATCTGGTAAAGTTATAATAGGAGAAGAATGCTTTGCAGATTTCTTCTTGCTTTTGGTATTAACTATACCAATCATACAATCAACGGCATGAGACCCTGAAGGAGTTGTTGTTATTTGATTTTGTTTGGGAAGATTTGGGATTTTTTCGTGTAAAGTACCCGACTACGTATAAACTAAGTCAAGGTACTGACCTTGAGCAATTACTTGCTCCTCAGTAACTACTCCTGCCTTAGCTACATCCTCAGTGATTTTTGGTAATAAGGATTTAACAAACCATTCTACCAAAATTTGATTCGGGATATAAACTTTCACTAAACGTCGTCAACGCTGCCATTCATGAATATGGTCAAAAATATATGTAGACGTTGACTATTTTAATGAAGTTAATAATTTCGTGCCATTGTCATATTTGACAGGCAACTGAAAATGAGTTAAGAATGAAGTAGCTAACTGAATAAAATTATAAAAAGAGCTTCGTGGCAACTCAATGTACCACTTAGCTGTGAGACCAATCAGAGTGCGTTGAAAAAGCCTTAAGCGGATTGAATCATCTATAATGGAATTTGATGCACACCAGAGGTGATAAGTCATCACATGGTTCGACGGATCCTCTCCAGGTTTACCCTCAAACTTCGGAATATCACTGGGCAACTTATTAGGCATTGGCAGCTAGTACAGAAGATAATAAATTGGATCGTTCGTAAGGCACGACAAGTCAGGTAAATCCAAAGTTGCAATGAACGGTAACTGACGGTTAGGGTCTCGAAAACCTTGGGACACAAGACGAGCTCCAAGAGGATGATACCCAGGATAACCTGGAATTGGATTTGCATTTGGAATATTATATCCTCCCGGAAAACCAGGATTAACTGGACCAAACTAGGGTTGTTGGATTGAGGTTGTTGATATGTATACCCAGGGTATGGTTGATACTGATAAACTGGGCTTTTCACAACAGGACAGTATTGATATTGTCCCTGGTATGGTTGATGAGTAAATTGAGTTTAACTTGTGACAACCATACTTGGACCAGGTTATCCTACAGGTATCTGAACTGAAGTCTGAATTGTAGGTCCAGACTGGGGTAAAGAGGTCTGAGGAGTTGATACAGGAACGGTAGAAACTGGAGCTGTCGATACTCTAGAAGTAGGTGGGGTAGATTGAACAGAAGCTGCAGTAGTTGCAGCAGTCGATTGAGGCAGAGTTCGAGGTGAACTAGGCCCAAACTGATGAGCTACACCAGGTGTAGAAGTTTGAATAGTAGGCTGGACGGGTTGCTAGGTTGAACTAGAAAGCATAGGTTGTCCAATTCGAGATGACAACTGCACATTGGGTTGCAAAATCTATTGAGTTTGAGATGGATCCCACACCATATTCATTCCAGGGTAAGGACCCATAACAGGTTGAGCATATTGAGGACCGTAACCAGGTTGAGTGTAGAACTAATAATTGAAAGGTACATTTCCAGTTCCTTGAACAAATGGTTGACCAGAAGGTGGTTGGAAACCTTGATATTGGTACTGACCTTGAGGTTGATAACCTTGAGGCACATACTGAAACTGGGGTTGATTTTGAAGTATATATTGATACTGAGGTTGACCTTGAGGCATATACTGATTCTGAGGTTGACCTTGAGGCATATATCGAGTCTAGGGTTGACCTTGAGGCATGTACTGTCCCTGAGGTATGTACTGACCTTGAGGTTGCCCCCCAGGCAGAATTTGACTGCATTGAGGTTGCCCCTCAGGCGGTACTTAACTGCCCTGACGTTGCCCCCCAGGTAGAAACTGATTATCTTGAGGTTGCCCCCCAGGCGGAATCTGACTACCTTGAGGTTGTGGATTGGAATAGCACCAGACATCATAAGAATTTCTTCTACACTCAACAGTGGAGTTCCGTTATGACTAGTTGATACCCCATGTTCGATGGGTTGAGGAGACGCTCCTGAAAAAGTACCAAAAACTGATTGATACCTAGACAAAATAGAAGGACCGCCATATAAAACTGTTTCCATATTTTGGGAAAACATCGATGACCGGTTTGACATATTCGAAGGAGGATAATAACCTCTAGGCATTGGATGAAAAGGAATACGAGGTGGTGAAGCAGCGAGACCTGGATTTTCTAAAAAGTTCGTCAAAGATACGTACCAAGCGTCACTTCGAAAAGGACTATAAAATATATATTCACGCTCCCTAAGTTCTATAGTCGGTTGATTTTCAAGGGGAGATATATCCTCGTCCGAAATAACAAGTTCTTCAATAGAAATGAGTCCCGTCGGAAGATTATGGGTAATAACACTTCCTACCCTGGGTGAACCAGGACCACTAGTAACTGGAGAAGCAAATCCTGAGGATGGAGTAGTAGCAGGTTCAGTTTCAGGTTCAAAAATTTCAGGTTCCTCGACGAGTTTACTAGTAGAAGAAAAACTACCAGTAAGCTCGGAAACTGAAAGTGGTTCAGAAATATACTCTGTTGCTGGAACGTGATAATCAGGATGAATAACCAAATATGATTCTCCAGCCTCTGGTGACTCAACTCTACTTTCACTAGGTGTGACAAGAGCTTTTAGCCCTTCAAGCTGACTTGGCGTATATTCGGGAGGCTGCCCCCGAAGTCTACGGGATTGTCTCGGTAATTCAGCCACGATTAATTAAATAATTACTTCACACGAAAACAAAGAAAATCTCAAGACAACCACCTAAAGTCTCTAAAGAACCAAACAATTGAATCACACACCTAACAATCTAAGAGTTCAAACCACACACAAACAATATTTTTCTGTACCGAAAACACTAGTTGGTGATGAAATCCAACCTTGCAGAATTCAATATAGAATGGCGGTTGGAACAGTTACCCTGACAACCTGCTTAATGAAATAGACTGGCACAAGTTTCTTTACAAAACCATCTCGAGTGAATATAACCCCCTAGAGAGTCTAAGTGAGTCTAGTCGACGTCTGTTCCAGGTACAGTGGGATCTTCCCTCCACTGTCACCTTAGGAAAGGATCCTATAGATAATTGCCAGTAAGGTTACCAACAGAAATAAATATACCTGGGGGAACAGTCTACGATCCGATACGCACGCAAGGGTAGAGTAACAAGCTCAATCCCCTTGAAGGCTCCTTGACATAATCCAAGGTTTACCAACAAGTGACCCCATGGCTCTCGAATATGGTCACACCTGAGGTTAGCGTTTTACTACGTGAATATTTCTATCGTTCCCATGAGCGAAGGATTGATTACCTCACTGGTTAATAGATCTCATGCTCTCCTTTAAGAGGAGCGTTCCCAGATCAAATGAACCAATTTGATTTTTTCCCTACGCAAGATCGACTACTGTTTGTTTTTAACTATCTTGGAGAGTTATTACTCCCTACTCCAGATACTAGTCTAAGCTATGTTGGTGAATAAGAGCCCCTAGAAATAAAAAGATTTCTAGATGAATTTTAATTAAGCGTTAATTTTATTGGTTGTTTCTTAAGTCAAAAGGTATGGATATGAAACTTTGTGGTGTGAAGACTCAACTCCAAAATGCTAAAAAAATGCACCTAAGATGATCAATTAATTTCCTTTTCAATGAATCTCTAGCTAAAGGAAGAGTTGAGAATGCAATTTTTTTTTTAAACAAAACTTTCCTTCAACATAAAAACGAAAAGAAAAACTTTTTTGTCTTTTTCTTTTTCAATACACTCAAACAAAGCTACTAATTATGCTCACAAAATAAATTCCTTTTTGTTTCAACACTCAAAACTAGAAAAACAATTTTTTCAAAAGAGAAATTAGAATTTCTAGACAACACACTCAAAACTATGAAAAATCTAATCTTGAGATCTAACTTCTTAAAACTAATTGAAATAAAAGCTTCAAATGTTTTTTGAGGATGTTTTTACTTAGTTATTCAGAAAACTAAGGATTAATTCGTTCAGCAAGACAAATCAACCAAAAAAACCCAGCTATGTTTTTTATAAAAAATGAAATTCATAACTTATGACCAAGTTCAGTTTTGCAAAGAGAAACAAAATTGATTTCTCACCAAAGGAAGATGTCACAAACCAGCCAGACTTATCAAGAAGACAAAAGATTCCAGGGTGATCTAAGGTCTCCTAGGCTTCTAAGCTTCAAGTCACTACAAAGACTGAGTGAAGACCAAACCAAGAATGCAAAAACTTCTAGAAATTCATTCAAAACACAACACCAATGGAACTTACTTATGAGAGACTTTTAATAGGATATATGTAGATATGGGTAGAGGATAAAAGTAACAAAAAGAATCTAAACAAAACTGGACAAAAAGATTTCAAGATTTTTAAAACTTTTGACAGGGTCTGCAGGCCCCCTGTGAAACCAGGTGCGGTACCGCTCTGTGCAGTAAAGTAACAGTGCGGACAGGTCCGCCCTGTAACTTAAACAGAACCTGCGATCCTCATAGAAATTTCTAAAAAATAAAAAATCAATCCAGGTCTGACAAACTACCCAATCCCACACACATCAAGTAAAAACCAGAAACAAAAAATCAAGTTTTTCAAATCAAAGATAAAGGAAAATTAAACAATCAAATCCTGTCCCCAGCGGAGTTGCCAATTTGTTAAGCGAATAAATTGTTCTTGCAGACAAGACCGATCTCCCTAGTATCAATTGATATCTAGCAACAAGCAAGACAAGCAAATCTACTTTTCTCTAAACATATTTCGATTCGTTAATAAAAACTAAGAGGTGTTTTATAGACCCTACCTCAAGTCCTACGCTAGTTTGTGGCATCCTTGCTCCAACAGCTTCAAAGAGTTTCCTTTTAATAACCTGCAAACACAAACAAGCACACATCAAAGAACACCTGCATAGATAATAGAATAAATCATGTTCTACATAGTGATCAGGAGTCTATGAAAATAAACCCTAATATAATCATGTTCAATAGTGACCAAGGAGTTATGAATAACCCAAATATAATAAACATGTTCATCATAGTGATCAAGGAGTCTATGAAATAAACCATTAAACACAGCTCATTGAGAAAAATAAACTTGATTGTATTAACTTTGAGAAAGAAGAACTTTACAACCTTGGTGCCTTGATGTTGTACAAGCTCTTCTCAGGGTCCATGCAGGAATCTCCTTTACTTTGACAAGCCTCACTCTCTCCCAAATGAGATCAAAAGGTATGTGATATTTCCTCTCAAAAGCTCAATTAGGAAGACTATGTTCCAACTGCATTTACCCTCAAAAATATTTAGCTTTCAACCTCCCAAGTAACCAGCCCAAAGCTTCATTTTATAGTGCAAGGGAAGGTGGTTACAGGTCCACCATTGAAGGGATAGAGTCCTCCTTCAAGGGGATAAGCTCCTCACATCAAGGGGTTATCTCCTTAAGGAATGGGATGCATGCACCCTCAAGGAGCGAACTTGCCAGCGCAAGATTCCCTCTAGAAGCTTCCAAAATTGACTCAAAGTGAGCTTTTAAGAATAAACTTGAGCCTTTTTAACTTTTACAGATGTTCGTCCCCATAAATGCAGATACAGAGTGGTCAGGTGCGCAAGGGACATGACCAATGGGTGCGGTACTGTAGGTAATGCTAAGAGAAAGTGCGAAACCAGAGTTTTAGAGATTTTTAAGGACTTTCTCTCATTTTCAAAGCTTGATATGCAGCGTTGAGGTTTAAGACTTGCAAAGGAGGTATGTATGAGTGTTGATAGACTCATATTGATTACAGAAAGTTATGGTGACAATTTTTCGTGTAATAGTTGTGATATCAGGATCCTTAATTGTTAGTCCTTGAACTTCGTGACTTCCTTCTATTTCCAGAATGTTAATATTTCAGGGATCATCATCATCATCCTCCGCTTGTAGGTTGTAACATTCTAAGGCATGGCTTAACTGATGTATCCATTCTGGTTGAATGATTTCTTCAGGTTCCTGCGGTAATTTGAAGATAACGATTTTGACAAATTGTAGCACACCGTCAACGGTATCCATCCATTGGTCCTCAAATAAGAATGTTAGTAAAAACCCTTCACGCAATATATCCCATTCTCCTGTACCATGTCAGATCTCTATTTCAGTATACCAGTTTCTGGGAATGACATCTAAGGTATGATAAAATAGATGTACCCATTCAGGTTATGGTTCTTCTCCATAGGCTTCTATCAATTTTGCGAGGTGCCTGCATGGGTCATTGCGTCCATCATATTTCTCAGTTACTCATAGCTCTAGCTTCCCAAATCTTAGTTGCATCATCCTTTCGTAGTCCCTCTAGTTTTCAAATTTCTCTTCATGTGTTCCGTACCAATGCACAGGAGTCACGCGCAACACCCATTTTAATGCATCAAACCTCTGGTCTTCGGACACTGCACTCTCATACTCGTGCAAGAATTCTTCTACCGTTGTTAGTCCATCATAGGTTAGTAGATCCCGTGCCTGGGCAGTTATGCAATGCATGTATTTGGTCATCATATTACAATTTAGCATCATCACTTCCCTCAACTGATTGCACCATTGCTCATCATCTTCGTCAGCCTCCGACAGGTAAGATTCTGGGGTCCTCCACGGGGCCCTTTCATCAATAGTAGGGAGCGGCCGATCCTGGTTCCGTTTAGTTATTTTATATATACAATCGAGCTCTTCATCACTTCCATCATTGCGCATGGCCTCTGTGTAATGTCGTCCTTCGGCGGGGTCCAATGGCACGATCACACGTAGGGACTGTGTCTCAAAAATCATCTTCCGCTTCTTCAAATTAATAACTCCATTCATATCTATTGCCCTGTCTATTCTGAGTAATGCAGGGTAAGGGTTACTATCATCCACAATTTCTATTACCTCGAAATCTTTCTGTGTGCTTGCGCCATCAATATCTACTGTTACTCCTATTAATCTTCCCATGGGCAAGATCTTTTGTTGGTTCGCCATTCGTAATTGAATGGGGGACCATTGTAGCATGGGCCTGCCCATGCGCTCCCAAGTCTACTTTGGTAGTACATTCGTGTCCGACCCTAAGTCTAAGATTACTTGGTCCATCTCATATTCGCCAATTTGCACTGTCAACCTTATTTCACGTCCGCTGTGTAGGGCATGCTTCCCCAATTTTCGAACTACGCGTGGCTCCCCAAGTCCTACGCATTTAGCGATTAATTCTTGTATCCCTTTGACTGCCTTATTATCACGTCGTAGTTTCATACATGTCTCTAAAAAGGTAGTTAACAGCAAGGGGTCTAGATTCATCTCTGGTTGATCCCAACTACCTAAAGTAGAGACCTCCGCGAAGCTCTTCTTAGCTTCCATAAGCATTTCTTTTGCGCGATGTAAATCAAATTCTGGTTCCTTTGTAGGAGCCTTATGTACCCAGGTGTCTTCTTCAGTCTTCTTCCCCTTATCTTCCTCTGTGGTTGCACCACTTCTAAGAATCATATTCACGTTGGGGTCCTCTTCGTGTGGTTTAGATCTCATCATCTGGATGTTTTGCGTCGGAGTGGGCTGTAGCACCCCTTTTTTGCACATTTGGGTGATCAACGTTGGAAAATTTATCATTTCATGATCAAATTCTTCACAGTATGGGCAACTTATACTCGTCGGATTTGTATAGTTACGTGCGTAGTGCCTGGGTCCTCCATAGTTGTAGCAGATTAACTGTTCGTGCCCTCATCCTGGTCCCATCCCTCCTCGTCTTTAACCACGCCATTGGAAGCCACCCCGCGCTATTGCTGCAACTGGATTGGGCCCTCGCATTTCCGCCTGCACTTAATAGGCTGGAGTTCTATCCATCATTATTTCATAACTTCGACATGTTCGCTCATCATGACCCACTGATCTACATAAATTATAGTACAACTGCTACAGAGCCTAGGTATATTTCTGTAATAGGTGACAGTTGTCCATCGCATGCTTTCCTCTTGCTTGACAAATCACACACCAGAGGGTGGTGGATGCACTTAAACCAACCAAAGCCTCTAGTCTCGGCAGCATAGGTGCTCCTCCTGTCGAATAATTCGCGAATACAAGACAATGATCCTTATCGTGACCCTAGCCCTTACATTTTATACACCATACTTCTCCGCATACTTCCAGCTGCAACACCCTATCCTTCTTCAAATTTTGCATCTCTAAACATAGATTTTGTAGTTGGGCGTGGATTTGTTGGACTCCCAACCTAGGATCTTGCATTGGCATTTTATGCAACCTCAACGCTATCTCCAATGCTTCAGCCTGGGTCAAGATCTTCTGTTGTGACAACGTCATCCTTAGGTGCGATGTTAGGGATGCCACAAACCAGGCGCAGTGCTGTGCATTTGAAAGCATCATATTTTCCTCACAGATCATACTTTTCAGGTGTTGATCTAGATCCCACGGTGTCTCACCTGGAAGCATCGCAATTTCCTTAAATCTAATGATTGATTGAGTTTCTAATTTTGGTCGACTAAACTCTTTGTTTAACGCATCTTAGATCTCTACTATTCTAGCATTCATATGATCGTTGGAGTGCTTAATATACCATGTCAACGCTTGGTCCTGCAACATGCTCACCAATGTGGCCTTTTTGATGTTATCATCTATAACCCCGTGCGCTTCACAGACTGCTTTCACTACAAACCAAAATTGATCGGGGTCTTCATTTCTGACTCCTTTGAATACAGGCAACTTGATTTCGTTTGCCATACTAAACTGTATTCCTTGCACACTCCACTTCCTTTACGGTGGTAAAATTAACCCTTCGATCTTTTTTAAGCTTTCTCTACTCACGATTCTTTTGAAGAAACTTCTTTGTGACTTCACTGTTGCTAACAGTTGCGTCTATCACAAGTTCAGTGATAAACCCTCCATCCCATCAATCTTCAACTTCTTTCCTTGTAGGATTCCAGCGTTCCGGCATCAGACATCCCTTAAGGTAGATCCCGGTCCCAGCAATGGAACCTTTTGTTGGCTTATTGGTCCTTGACCCAGGTTCAAAAAAGTTTTTATCCAAAAAAATCCCATACTACTGGCCCTTTTGGCAATAATCCACGGAGCGCGGACTGAAGTCTCACCCGAGGTAGAATGAGAGGGTGCTGGAACTAGGTTTCCACACCCTAGGGATGTCTTGATGAAGACTGGAGGATTCGCAACCCAATCTATGCACTTCTATTATTCTGTGCGATAGTCAAGCCTCCGCGAAGATCCGCGAAAGGGAGTTTCTTAGATCCTTAGTCTTCTTACTATTATTATAGATTTGATCTATTCCTTAAGGTATTTAAGCAAACATTTAACAATTAAACCTAGTGCATGCAGTCATAAATATACTTCATAAAATCATAACATAAGCATGAACATCCAGATCGGTGATCAGATACACAATATTTTAGAAACACTTATCTTTATTAATATTTTGTCTAGTACATTCCACTTTCCACCCTGTGAACTCAGCTACAGGGGTCTATGCACACAACTGCGGACTCTACCAGGCCTCTGCGCACATAGATGCAGAGCCTCTTCTACCCTCTACTACCCTTGACTCGGACTTACAAACTCAGAGCACTTTCACTTTCACAAACCCATACATCAAAGCTATCATTCCAAAATTGTCTTCTAATCCTAGATCCTTGCTCTATTTATACATTCCCATGGTCTGCGGACCATGGGCAAGCCAACACATTCTAGATTACTCTATTACATTTTAAGGCGGACAACCCTTGGACTTAACCCATTAAAATTTGCACTCTGCACATTTCGTGGAGCTTTTACCATTACTTTACCCAAAATTTTGGACTTTGAGCCCCAAAACCATTATGAGGGGGGATCTGCTACCCAACAAAAATGATCAGAGCATGTAGAGGTAGAAGATTGAGAAAATCCACTAAGTAGATGGCTTGAGAAAGAGGGATAAAAATCTTGAGCATAAGAGAGACAAGATATGATGAAGTCCTACAAAGTGAAACAAATCCATCAAAGAGAAGGAGTTAGGAAAATTGTTTGTAATAGTGGTAGAAGAAATTTTATAGGAGTATGAAGTGAAGAACTTAAATGATATTGGGGTTACAAATTGTTGACGGTGCTAGACCCGCCAACATGTCAAGAGGATCTCCCCGGTAAGAAGTCCCAATTATATCTCAGACCGTTTGGTGTAGAAGTCCTAGTAGTGGGTCGTAATGTAATGCCTTGACTGTGATGTTGCACAGAGGCAAGTAGGATAACTCTGTCAGTAGCAAGGGTGTGACTGCTGCAACGAATCAAGGAAGATGTATGAGAGGTACTACACAAAATGGGGAGAAAAGGGTGAAGGTGATTTCCAAGTTGAAAGGGATGAGTCCCAACTCAACTAAGAACACACAACACAAAGGACATACACAGCTTTCGGTGGAGCAGTCCACTCGGATGCAGTAGTCGCAACATACAAGGTAAGATAACACATACAACACTCACGTCCGAATGAGTGCAACAGTTGTTACAACAAGGTTCATGTGAAAGGTCTATCTGGTGTCCGACAAAGAAGTCGACATGAACAGTGACAACATTAACAACATATACAATGCATTTTCAACAAGATTCATATAATTGCATGTGAATCAGTACATACACAAATACGTAAGTTAAACAACATATATCATTAAGGCAACCAGAGTAGTCCAACTACAATAACAACATATGCATGAAAATGTGTTGGCTCTTATTATATAAAATTTTAAATTCCAATCATACAATACATCCATGTAAACCTACTAGCCCCATCAGTGAAACGTTACAGCCACATCCACTTGCTCCTCCAAAGAGATGTACTAGCTTCATGCAGTGGAGATTCCAAGGCGCATTACGATACTATCCAAGACTTCTTCAAGATAGTCTTAGTAGAAGCTTGGCTGACCAAAATCCCATACAATGAGTTGTGAGGGACTATTTATAGCGAAGGGTGGGGTGACCCTTGACATTTCCCTTTGTGACAGTTCAACTTCTCTCATGACTCTTCACCTAATCTATGACTGTTACATCCAACTATTGCCACTTGACTTACACTTGACATGACTCAACATTACAATGCACATGTACTCATGTGAGACAACATGGCTTGAGCAAGCCATGCAAGACATCCTTGACACTTGGTTTGTTGTGATGAGACCAACTCTTTGACATGCTTATGATGGTGAAGGTGGTGAGATGATTCCAAGCTTGGTCATCCATGATGGTGTGCATGCGCCTCATGGTGACATCTTTTTGAAGCGAACTCTTGCCTCCATTGCAACTGGTGCATTGGTTTGGCTCCTTCATCCAACTCGTCTGCTAACATGCACATGGTCTTCTTGGGTGTGGATGAACCGATAACACAGTGATGCATAGTGTCTGTGCTGATCTTCAAGTGTGTGTTGGTGGTCATGTGCATCAACTTGTCGAAGTACATGTTCAGCTTCAGTTAGACTTGCTTCTTGTCTTCACCTTGGTGAGTGTGCTGAATGGGTTGGACTCTATGCACGCGCATAATGACATGCATGCTGCTGAATCCCTTGCATGCGATCAACAACACTTCCCACCATGTCTTCTCTGTGTCAAATACTGGGATGGATCTCTAACTTGTACGTGTGCAATTTCATCCGTGAGTGCATGTTGCGCCCATTGTTGTTCCTGATCTTTCTACAACTCATTCATCTGTCTGTGCAACTTCATGTTCTTCCTTGAGTTGTTGCTTCGACACATGCAACTCCTTCTTTCTTCTATTCTCTGTCTTCGCACGATCTTCATGTCATGCCGTCATCCCATAGCCTAAGTCTCCAAAGTTGCTTTCATTATTAGGGGATCTGCTTGATCTTGCAACTTTTTTCCGCCTCTGTGTTGTCAACAACCTTCCTCTTTTATTCGTTGTGTTTGTTGCATTCACTGCGTTCGCTAGATTTGGTATGTTGCCTTCAACTGTTGTTCATGATGCTGCTCATTGTGATGCTGCTACTTGATGTCCTTGTGTATGAACAACTTGATGTCTTTGTGAGAAGGCAAGCTCATAGACACTTGATTCACTGCATCTCCAGGTGTACGTTGAACGGTGTCTTCAACTCTGCTCTCTTGGAAACCATTGTACCTACACTGCTGAGATGCAGATGGGAACTTACAATATCTAGGGACATGGAAAACTCATGGCAAGCAATTTGTCAATTGAAAGCCAAAATGAACATTGAGAACTAATTCGCAACATACCTATGTGGTTGATCATGAAGGTGCCGCAATTTCAGCCGGGAGGGTGGGAGACCAACTGCCAAGATTGCACAAGGCACAGTCTAGGCTGCTGGGAGACTGATTGACTATTAGAACTGCGCAATGCACAATCCAGCCTGGCTGCTGACTGTTGGGATTGCATAATGTGCAATTCCAGCTTTGAAGGACAACTGGCCTTGGGACAGATTTGCGCAATTTCTTGGGCCAAGCAACCACTGTCCTCCAGAAATGCGCAAAATAGTCCTAGAGGCCAATGTTGGGTAGGAATGCACAAATTAAGAGAGGAAGGTGAGCCTTCCTTCCCTATATTTTGCAATGCAGCCTTGGTGAAGGCAGAGTCTAGACCAATGTTGGCCCGAATCACCAACGGGAAACTGAAAGCAACTAAGATAGTAAATGCATGGCGACACTTAGTGATAGTAGAAATGATTGACAATGCATTTAAAACATGAATGAAAGATTCAACAAACAAATTGGGTGAACGTCTATGCAAAACAGTTTCATGCATGTGACGACAGTGAGATAGCAATGAAAACTAAAACAGAGCTAGGACAAGCTAGTATACATGTAAATGACAACAAGTGTTCAAAGAAATCAAGCAAATAATACTCCCACAAGTGAAAACACAAAAATCGATACAAATGCAACATAAGGCATTGGAAGCAGGCTTACCCCAAAACAAATGAGCTGGATGTGCCAACTGATCCTAGATGTGATGTGGGATGTTAGAGCTGCAAGGTTGATGTGAGGAATGAGCTCTACAGCGTCTAGTTGATGAGTTTTGATAACATCAAGGTTGTGACATGCATGCCACAAATCTAGGGGAAGGGACACTTGGTGGGAGCCTTCTGAATGGCTCCTTGCATGTAACCCCCAATTGCTAAACATAGATCCCTGAGACAAGGGATTCCTTTGCATGCTACCTTAGGAGAAGCATCCTATGCATGAAAGTATTTGCTCGGTCTTGGAGGGAACCAATCAACTTAGTGTAGGTTTTAACCTCGTACAGAAATTACTTGCATATGAATTCTAAACACAAAAAATAAACAATGCGAGAGCATAACACATAAAACACATATACAAGAGAGCTTAGTAATTTTTCCAGCCCTGAAACGCCCATTATCTCTCTACACCAAGAGAACTTCTCAGAGCTCATATATTTTTTCAATGCATTTGTAGTATTCTTCAAATTGTCCACCTTTACCAACAACACCTTTTTGTCTTCTATCATATCCCTCACAAAGTGATACTGATCATCAATGTGCTTTGTCTTTGAATGATATGCAGGGTTCTTTGCCAAGAAAATTGCACTTTGGCTGTCACAATCTATCCTTATACCTCCCTGTACTAACCCCATACTTAAACACAATCTCTACAACCAAATTGCTTCCTTGCTTGCATGAGTGGCTGCCATGTATTTTGCCACTATAGTTGATAGTGCCACTACAGATTGTTTCTTACTCATCCAACTGACTGCACCACCAAATAGGTTAAACACATATCCACTTGTAGATCTTCTCTAATCTAGATCTCCAGCCCAGTATGCATCAACAAAGCCACGAATATCTAATATTATGTCCAATCCTGGTCTTCCTTGGTAGCACAAACCATAATCACTAGTGCCACACAAATACCTAAAAAACCCACTTCACTAATGTCCAATGCTCCTTCCCTGGTTTTGACATAAACTTGCTAAATACTCCCACTACATGTGCAATGTTTGGTCTAGTACAGATCATTGCATACATCAGGCTACCGACTGCACTTGCATATGGAACACGGGACATGTCCTCTTCCTCTTCTTGTGTCTTGGGACACTTTTCAGCAGATAACCTCGCACCTACAGGAATAGGGACCTTCACTGGTTTACTATCCTGCATATTAAACCTCTGCAACAATGTCTCGAACATACTTCCTCTGGTTTAACCAGAGCTTCCTCTTTGCTCGATCTCTTTTAATTTCCATGCCCAAAATATAGTTTGCAGCACCGAGATCTTTCATATCGAATTTGGAGGACAATTGGGTCTTCAAATCCTGGATAATTTCTTGTCATTTCCAACCAACAACATATCATCCACATACAAGACCAGATAAATAACACGGTCACCAATTAATTTAAAATACACACAATGATCTGCTTTGCTTCTGGTGAAGCCAAGTCCCCGTATAAATGTATCAAATTTCTGATACCATATCCTTGGTGACTATTTTAACCCATACAAAGACTTCTTTAACTTGAATACCAGTTCTTTCTTACCCTTCACCGCAAAGTCTTAAGGTTGTTTCATGTAGATTTCCTCTTCGAGATCCTCGTGAAGAAATGATGTCTTGACATCCATCTGTTCTACCTCAAAATCAAAAGCAACAACAATAGATAATGTAGAAATTTCACCTATAGAACAAACCGATATATGCAATGTCCTAAAGCATAATATTTGTTCTACTTCTACAAAACATTAAGCGGAAGCATAACCGAAATCATGAGCAACATCAAGTAGAAACATGCATCACTGATCAAGAGAATTAATCACACATAACACAAGATATATCTAGGGGAAAGCATCAGCATAAAACCCCAACCATGTATTATCAATCAAGTGGAAATCCTCTTCACAATACAAAAAGAATCAGCTCTCAAGCTATCCTGCTCTCTTTGTACTCTGATGATCTTCAACCAGAAGATAAAAATCATGGAATACCTAGGCCTCAATATATAGGCCACAAGTCCTCCAATATCCTATAATAGATCCTTCTCCATGCAAGGAGTACTTACTAGAAATATCCAAGCATCTGATAGTCCATTGTCCCTCATCTGATCTCAACTGGGTCTCTGACAGAACTGACATGCAACAATTATCCATGAGTGAAACCTCAATTATCTAAAATAATAGTTTTCACATGCATGCAAGCATTAACAAACTATATTTTACTATTTTAACAAGTTGTTAAAATAATCTAACTGGACTTGACTAGTTAGAACTAAGTCAACTGATTCTCTCAATATAGAACTCATACTTATTCCCTTAATCAGTGGAGGAAATTAAGGACACATTCCCCAATTAGTGGAGAAATAATTGCATGTTCTCACAAAGACTTCAAGTTTGCTTTTCCTTAACTAATTAACTCATGAAGAATTAATTAATTAGTTAATTAATTAATATTTTCAACTGCTGTTAAGACCAAAATTAATTTTACTTCCTATAGATAGACTAGGGACTGCTATAAATAGGAAGGGACCCATAAATGCTATTTTTAGCAGTTTCACCTCTCACCTAATGTGGCCAATGAACTCACTGGCCAAATCACTATTTTTAGACATGCTATTTTTAGCAGGTCTATTTTTAGCACATTCTAAATTTAACATTTCTTGTTGAACATTTGTCAACACCACCCCCAGACTGATGGCCAAACAAAGGTTGTCAAAAGGATGATCATGCACCATTTTTGAATGTACAACTCCAAACATCTATGCACATGGAATGAAACCCATATGTTCAACACAACTACAATAGATCTCTCCATAGTTCAACTAGTCACAACCCCTTTGCGGTGGGCATGGGGTTTCAACCATTGGGTCCTATTAGTGTTGCACTACCCCTTGCAACTACATAGGTAGAATCTGCACATGCTCAATATGGAGCCAACAAAGCTACCAATTATATTGAATGAATTTAACATATTTTCTAGTAGGTCCATCATATCTTGAAAAAATCTAATACTAAGTAAAAACCATGCCATGAGACAAGGTTTGGTTGCATTGCAGCAGGAACGCTTTGTAGGAGCCAATTAGAAACTTCAACCAATTTTCTATGTACCTTACACCATAACCAAGGCTATGGGTGACGATGCTTTTGAGCTAAGTATCCCCCCTTACTTGGCCTATACCTAGTGTTCCATATAGACCTTCTTTGGCCATACTTTGCACCATTGTTGAACCCATAAAATATCACAAAATAGTTGACACCGACATAGCTCAACCCAAATTTCATTAAAAATGAAACAATTGATCAAATTATCAACACACAGATTAAGAGTACTCACCAATAGAGGATCTAGTTGTATTAGGTTGTTAAAGTGGGCATGTTATTGCACCAAGGCAAGTGGCTCACTAGGGCCCAAGTTTAATAGAAGTTTCCCCATATAATGGAGACATTTAGTGAAATGTAGACCACTTTTTCTAAGGGGGTAGGTATGATCTCGATGGATGTCAGTGTCCATCCATCTATTCCATTGAGTCACAACACAATTTTTTATTTTGGTAGTTTTAATACAATTTTTTTGGTCTTGAACTTTTGGAGTTGTTTTGAGGCATTAAATGGCATTTTTTTGAAAATTAGGTTGTTAGAAAATTTACTTCTTAGTTATATATTTCCAATTGGCTACTGAGTGCCCCAAATGGAGATCATATGCAAAGTTATGACCCCAAGAAGTTGACATTCCAACCTACCTTATTGGGGCCCACAAGTATTTTGGTGCTTCATATCCCAGGGTTAGGTTTTTGGATGTTTATAGTTTTCTCATTGCTTATTTATGACAAAAATTCCTTGGAGGCTCACTGTAAGACAATATGGCCAAGACACGTAGCCATCACATCTCTTCTCAAAGTTAAGCTACCATCATTTTAGCTAGTTTCTTTTCATTATGCATTTATATAGTTTCAACACTTTATGTTTATTAATAGAAGTCAAGTTTCGTTGTATATCTATATTTTGGTTACAAATATATATCATTTCATTTCCTTCCTAAATTTTGATCATGACCATACCACCCTCAATCTGATAGAAAAGTAAAGGTGGAGAACAAGAGTCTTGGAAATATCTTGAAATGTTTAGTAAGTGAACATCTGAAGCAATGAGATCAAGTACATGCAAAAGGTGAATCTACATAAAATGATTCACCTAATGAAAGATAAATATTAATTCCATCCTAGATTATATATGGAATGCATCCTAGAGGAGTTTTTGAGTTGATAAATTTCTAAAAGCAAGAGATGATTAGTGTAGATGGTGAGGATTTTTTGTTTTTTCCCATGGGAAATATCTTCATAAGGAATGTACATGTTTCAATCCTTGGGGAACTTCCATTATAAAAAGGATCATCATGTCAATTGTGATTAATTGAACCTGGGTGGGGAGGATAACAATCATTTCCCAACCACCCAAGTTAAACACAATTAATGAATATAGTGAGGATTTTTCAATAGCTATGGAGGAATTGCATGATAGAGTGAAGCAGTAGCTTCATGATAGTAGAAATAAGTACAAAAAGAGAGAAAAATTTAAGAGAAGAGAGTTGAGATTTGAAGTTGGGGACTTGGCATTGACGCACCTTAGGAAATAAATATTTCCCAAGGGGGAATACATTAAATTGAAACTGAAAAATATTGGAACATGTGAAATTTTGAGGAAGTTTTCTTCAAATACATAAGAAATAGAGCTTCCAAGTGTTTTAATATTTCAAATTTGTAACTTTATAATGGATCAGAGGAAATTTTAATAGACGCACCTCAAAATGATGAAGCTCAAACTATAGAACAGGAAAAATAACTACCTAAGGCACCTCAAAGAAAAAATGAATAAATTTAAAAAGGTAGTAAAGAAGGCAAGGAGAAAAGAGTAGTTTCAATACTTAATCAAGTGGAAGGATTGTTGGCTCATGGGTCCTGACCCAGGTTCAAAGTTAGTTGCGCAAAACAAAACCCTACACTATTGGCCCTTTCAGCATCAACCCATGTAGCGCGAACTGAAGTCTCACTCGAAGTAGCATGGGGGGATGTTGGAACCAAGTTTCCACATTTGGAGATCAATGTGATTTCTTTTTTATGCTTTAGATCTGCCTATGCACAAATCTGTAAGCCCTTAGGGATTTGTATTGTAACTCTGTTTGGATGGCCCTTAGGCCTCTGCGAAGGTCGACGATCGGCTTTTGCAAACCCTGAATAGACGAATTACCTAGTTATGCACACCATAAATTATCCTTAGATCAGAATCTACTCAGATCTACTTAAGTGCTTGATAAACGCAATAGAAGGTATTATGATCTTTGTGTAAATACTTAACATGTATTGTGTTCAATCAATAAGACTTATCCAGTAGATTCATGCATCAATACATCATTTTCTCATAAAGACATTCTGTCATAACAACATATATTGCAAACATAAACAACAAAGGTAAACAAATAAAACACATGAATTTCTTCAACGGTCTTCTTTATTGATCTTCAATATCCAATTATAGATTCAAAAATTCCTTGCACACTTAGCTGTAGGGGTCTGCACACTCAGCTACGGACACTACTTTAGGCCTATGTGCACTTAGCTACAGACACTACTCTAGGCCTATGCGCACTCAGCTGCAAACCGTTTTCCCCCTCTATGACTTCCTTTTCTGTGCTAACTCTCTAAGACTCCATCCGTTATACCCATTACATTGACGTAGATCTCTAAGACAGACCTATTTATAACCTTTTACATAAAATCCCTTGGTCCGTGGACCATGGGTGTATCTCAAAACTGACTCAACTTTACATAAACGAGGGTAAAAAGCCTTTTTGACTCCTAGCTACCTACGCGTTCTGCATTCACAATTTGCAGAGACTTTACGTATTTTCATCAAAATTTATAACAAAACTTGGGTTTTTAATCCCCAAACTGACCCAGAGGACCCCATCCCAACAAGGATCAACCGCATGAAGATGACATGTGGATGGCAAAAGTAGAAATTTCTCAATATACAAAAAGGATTGAAGAACTCATGAGTAGGATTCCATGAACGAGTCTTTTATCCATAGTAGTAAGATTTAAAAGGATATTTAATTTGTATTTCCTAAGTTTATAATAGTTCTAGAGGTTTCTAGTCTGACTATATAAAGAGAAATTGGTTTCTCTCATTTCCATGTAATGTAACCAATTATTATTATTTTAGTATGTAGATAGAGGAGTTGATTTATTTTAGGAACAAATAGGAGATTTGTTATATTTTCTCTAAATTTGGAGAATATAAATTAGTCATCATAGGGTTTGAGGTTCCTCATATTTTAATGTATAAATAAGCCATTTTTAGACTTAAAATTTTGATAAGGAGAAGGAGAAGGCTAAGGATATTAAGAGCAAAAGAAGTGTGTCTGTAGAGAAGATGTTTTTAGAGTGTTAATGAATATAATATATTATTACATCTTTTCTATACGAAAATTCTCCTTTCCAATTCAATTTGGGGATTATTCTTATATAAACAAAGTGGATTATCTCTATATGGTTTTGCATGAATTTTCTTTTAGAATTCCATAATATATGCATATTTGGGTGAATTTATTGAGTGAAGTTGCAAGTGGATGAGTTGATTGAGTTTGTGGTGAAAGAGGGGTGATGGATTATGCAGATGTTAAGTCCCAAATATCCGTTCCTCCATCATCCAACTAATAAAAAATATAGATCCACACATAGATAAAAAGCTAATAAGGACCATTGAATATCTCAAAACCAATGGTTATTATCCCTATAGACAAGTCATACATTAAGCGTTTGATTTTTTAAAGGGCCCTTTTAATAAATTTTAGATCTTTATTATCCAGATATAGAGTTCCATAAATATGTTCAAATATTTGGGAAAGTTATGAATCAAAGGTTCCACAATAAGGTTCCATTATCTAGTGTTTTGGAAAGGCATCCAGATCCATAGTTTTCCAAACATAACGTTGGAAAGAAGTTTTGGATTATGGATATATGGACATCCAATCATCCGGATAAAAAAAGAACTCTTAAACTTCTAAATTTTTGGATCCACGAGGTTGGTTCCATAGAAGGCCCATGGCTCGACAAAGAAAATCCTCGAATTCAACCGATCTATCCACATATAACATGTTCTTCTAGCCATTGATAAAGAAATATTCCGACCTCTAAACCTTATTTTCTAACATTCAAATCAATTTTTGGACATTCGAATTTTTGAAGATTTCGACATCCACATCTAGAATTATAATTCAAAGATTAAAATAATTCCCATATTCCAGATGCTTTAGATGTCCAATCCCTATCAAGAGACAAGAAAAGAAATGGAACAAGATGAAAATGAAACAATTGAAATTTTGTGTGGTTCAATTGATAGATCTACCCTTTTAATTTTGTCTATGGATGGGAGAGGCCTAGTAAGAAAGGAAAAGGCACAACATGAAGAAAGTTTGTTATAATGAACTTTTAAGTCATCTAGGAGAAAGTTTTGAGTGAGAAGAGGTTCGAATTGGCATAATTTCGAGTTAGGTTTTCATCATTAACCAAAAAGAAAATAATTTTTATACAAGATTAGATTACTCTAATAATCAATACAAAGTATGTTGTTTTATTCAAATTTATTAAATTTGGACTAATTTCAATCTAAGTCCCAAAGTAGTATTTGTAAAATTTGAGATTTTAAAGCATAAAATAATTTTGAATGTGCCAATATTGGATTCCAAGATTGCAAAATTGGATTTAACATTTGCAATTTTTGAAATATGATTACACACTTTTAGAATTTGGTATAAGACACATTTAGGGTTGGATTTTTACATTAGAAACCCTAATTTTACAAATATTGATTCTATAATTGTAAATTTTGAATCCACTTTTCCAATTTTGGAATCCAATATCAACACAAGATTTGATACGTTAAAAACTAAATTTCATACTTAATTTTCAATCACATTTAATCTTTCCCACTCATAACTTTTAAAATTGGTTATACACCATCTAAAAGTATTCTCATCATTAATTAATGTTTTCATAATTAGATTCTTTCTAATACAAATATATTTTTATCATACAATACTTTCCTTGGAGTTATCTACAATAATTATACTTTTACTATCATAAATACCATTAAATACAATGTTTCAAAACATTTATCCAAAAACATTTATACAAATTGTTTACTATAGGGCACAATTAAATAGTTAGTTTTTTTTCATTTTTATGTTTTTTATAAATCTTACTGTAATTTTAACATAAAAAAATTTCAACACTAAATTCTAATAGCTACCTTACATTCATATATATTGAATTTGCATAGTTAAAATATGATATTCCTACTTAGTGTTTCACTAAGGGAATATTGATTTTTTCTCAATTTTGGCATATTGCATTATTTCACATAGGGAAAGTGGGCCTAGGGGACCCACATGTGATTTTTGGCATAAGAAGCACCCAAAATATAGTGTAGAAGCACCCCAACTATGGTTTTCAATGAAAGATTGTGGCTTTGGTGGAATGTGGGGGCCACCACAAAGGGATTTTAGGTCCACATGGAGAATACGCTAGCATTGGCTCAAAAAAGGTGGGAGAAAGTTGATGTGGGCCCACATGGGCAACCTTGGAGGAAATTCGATAAAAGAAGGGAGGAGATCTCATTTTGGTTATCATTCATCATTTTAGAATTTTCCTGTGGCAAGAGCACACTTGAGAAGTGAGCCAAGTCTGCATGTTGTTCAACACACCAGCTGTTTTCGAGCGGAAATCTCAGCCCTTGCTTCGATGGACTTCGAGTGCTAGCCCTAGGAGGGATTTATTCAAGGGCTTCGATGGACTTCGAGTGCCAGCCCTAGGAGGGATTTATTCTTTAGCCCAATTCGTACTAGAAGAAGGAGGTCAATTTACAACAATAGGGAGAGCCACAACAACGTAGGGAGTCTGTAGTCACTTCTAGGGGAACTCCAGGAGTTGTGGAGTTAAGCGAGTTCAAGGAGGAAATTTGGTGGGAAGGCTTGGGAAGCCTTCTAAAAGGGTTTGCAAGAATTTTGGGGGAATTTACCAGTAGAATACTCAGGAGGGTTGAATTTCCCAGCAAGAGAGCTAGCCAAGGCCAAGGTGGTTGAAATTTCGGGGTCAAGCTTTGGCTGAACCCTTCGTGGGTTATTCTTATTTTCTTGAGTAGAGGAAAGAATTAAATTCCCAGAATTTTCTAAGAAGTAGATAGGGCTCTAGAAGTAGTTCATTTAAGTTGGCAACACCATTTTATGGGAATTACATTGCAACAATTGGGTCCAATTGATAGATCTTGGAGGAGGGTGTTTCAAGGATCATTGTGGGATTTGATAGCTTGCTAAGAGAAAGCCTAGGTGCACTCATTCCAGCACCTTGATTGTACAATCAAGGTGTTGTAATGAGTGAAACTCATTATATAAAGGTGTACTCATACACTGTTGTTTTGGAAGTAGTTTCATGGTTTGATTGTTTGTTCTGGTTTTATGATGTGTTTGTCTATTTTTCATTAAATATTTACGTTAATTTTCCATTAGGGATATTATAGTGTTATTAGAGCTCATAGACTTGGCACAACCTATGGGAGCAACACAGTATATGAAGTTGGGGGATAGGTAGAATGTGACGTACTAGAGGTAGAGGTAGAGGAGTAAAGATAGATAGTTAGAGATCACCTCTAATCCCATGACTACAAAACCAGAGGTAGAGGAAATCAACATGGGAGATAATGAAGGAGACAAAAGGGAGGAGGAGAAGGAGTTTTCTGAAATCCTACTAAAGGCAGTGTGGGATTTGTCTCGAAACATTGAAGGGATGGGGTGTGTCCAAGGGGATTTCCACTATGGAGAAGGATCTAGCACCTCACACCACCATGAATCTCTCCATTCCAACATGCCATTAGTCCAAAACACACCACCTAGATCCACCATTCCTACATTCCTACAATATAAAGCAGGTGGGAAACCAAAGAAAGAGGAAGCACTCTATGGAGACTATTTCCTGGAGTATCAATCTTAGGGACCTAAATTTGGGAGGGCCATCATTTTCAAAGATTTCTATTAGCTGAAGTCCAACAACAAGTCCAAGGGAAACAATGGAGGAGGTTATATGGAGGGGACATATTTGAAACACACTCCAGGGAGGCTATTTCTCCCAACATTCGATGGCTCCTCCAAGAGATCGGCCAAGGCATGGGTCGAGAAGTTGGATGTTTATTTCCCGCTGAACCAAATGACAAAAGTTGATGCAATCGAGATTTCCATGGTGCATATGGAAGGGGAAGCCCACGACTAGTGTTTCCACAGATTGAACATGTTGGGGCATTTCGGGGTGACTGGCTATAATGATTTCACTAGGAGAGTGTTGGAGCGGTTTGAAAGGAAGGATCCAGAGAAGTATTTCAGGGAGATGAATAGGCTTTGGAAAATTAGGAGTGCGAAAACCTACATCTAAAAGTTTCTGCATTTCTCTGTGATGGTCCCAGAATTGTCAAAGTTTAGGAGGATTTTCATATTTGTGGATGGGATGGTAGAGCCATTGTGTGGGTTGGTGAGGTCTAACAGGCCCACCACATTGCAGAATGCAGTAGGGAGAGCCCGATACCTACAGGATGCCATACCCAGGGCAAGGGCAACATTATGCCCTAGACAGGGCTTCCAACAGAAGAGGAATGACACCAGGGCTCCACCATCGAGAGCTAATTAGGGGCTTGGGTAGTTGGATGATGAGACCCTCAGAGAACTTAGGAGGAGGAAATTGTGCTTCACTTGTTAGGAGTCATGGGCACTAGGCCATAGGTGTGTAGTGGGCAAGGCCTATTATATTAAGGTCTTCTCTGATAGAGATGTAGAGGATAAGACCTTTTTTGAGATGGTTGGAGAGGAAAATGCAACACCACAGGGAGGAGGAGGACCACCACCACCACCACCGCCAGTAGGGGGAGTTTACTTTGCACTTACTAGAGGGGTCCTTACATCACTGTGAGGGGTACCCAATGTTTTTACTACGATGATTAGACGCACTATTTAGGGGACGTTTGTCTCAGATTTGGTTGATAGTGGGGCTTCCCACAACTTCATTTATGTGGAATAGGTTCATAGGAGGGGCATCACAACTGAGGAATTTGAGGGATTCTTAGTTCTTGTGCCTCGGGAAAGAACCATGTAGTGCACTCATTATGTGCCAGCCTTGACAGTGACCATGGTGAACTACTCCATGACAAATCATTTATTTGTGGTGGATGTACCAAACAACAATGTAGTGTTGGGAGTCCAGTGGCTCTATACTCTTGGTAGAGTCATAATAGGTTGAAGAAGATGGAGATGGAGTTTGTAGGACCAAATGGCAAGACCATGTTTCTTTGGGGGATGCACTCATACCCACCACATACTGTTTCAGCCCACAACATGGAGGATGACTTGAGACATGGAGACATTGAGTGGGCTATGGAGTTGAGGATCTCAAAGGCTGGGGGAAAGCCCAAGCCACCACATCTAGAGGCACAAGCTATTCTTGATAGGTATCCAGTGGCGTTTGGGGACATACCATTGGGTCAACCACCTAACCAGGGGTTTGAGCACACTATTGAGTTAGAGCCAGGGGTGCAGGCCATCATCACCACCCCTTATCAACATCCCAAGGCCTATCAGGATGAGATCGATTAGAAAATCCATGAGCTATTGGCACTTGGGCACATCAGGACCATCTCTAGCCCTTTTGCTTCATCAGTTGTGTTGGTGAAAAAGAAGGACACGTCCTTATGGAAATGTATCGATTACAGGGCCCTCAACAAGAAAATGATGAAGAACCGTTATCTAATTGTTGAGGAGGTAAATCCCCTCTGCGGACAGAGGCGATCCCTACTAGCCCAGACCGGGTCTAGCAACAATCATCAAACGATATAGCGCAAGTTCCTAATTGCAAATTAACAGACCAGTGATGAAGGCCTACCTGGATTCCAATGCTATTGTTTGTAGAAGAGATGGTGCTCCCATTCCTTTGCTCCAGTAAATCACAATCCTCATGATCTCCGTGAATGGACACCTGCACATACAAGAAACGACACAAACACAAGCATAAAACCCAGCATATGCAACTATATATCAGTCAGAAAGGATATAACTCATCATCATCACAAAAAACAATAAAAGTGGAACCATAACCAGTAGTCGTTCATTAATAATTAATCAAAGAAGAATACAACCAAAGTTCTGACGCTAGATTCTCCTTTCGCTAGGTAATCAACAGCACATGTCTCGCAAAGCTTGTTGGGAGTAAGGACAAGCCTCTCTCTTTGGTTCTTGGACAATAATCTCCTTGCTTGGATTTGGCCTTATGGGAA